>WNWK01026416.1:0-27406 GCA_009830355.1 Cherax destructor | reverse complement strand
AGTTTTCTTAACACTATACAGGCTGCCCAAAGAACATTTATACCGTATAAAGAAATTAGATCAAGTAGAAATGACCCAAAATGGATGAATAATAGGCTCAAATATCTTTTAGGGCAGAAGAAAGGAATTTATAGGCGCATAAAAAGAGGTGAGGGTCATCTTATAAATCAGTATACTGACATTAAGAGGGACGTTAAAAGGGAATAAGAAAAGCTAAACGGGACTATGAAATTAAAGTTGCTAGGATTCAAAAACTAACCCAAAAGTTTTTCCAGGTTTATAGAACAAAAGTTAGGATAAGATAGGTCCCCTTAAAAATAACTTTGGGCATCTTACTGACAAGGAGAATGATATGTGCTCTATTTTTAATAATTATTTTCCTCGGTTTTCACACAGGAAGACATTAATAATATCCCAGTAATTAATTTTTACAGAGGCCCAGAAGAAGATAAATTATGTAATATCACAGTCACTAGCGAAATGATTATGAAACAGCTGGACCGACTGAAACAAAATAAATCGCCGGGTCCTGATGAGCTTTTTGCAAGGGTTCTTAAGGAATGCAAAATGGAACTCTGTGAACCAATATCTAACATTTTTAATTTATCTCTTCAAACAGGTGTAGTGTCTGATATGTGGAAGATGGCTAATGTAATTCCTATTTTTAAAGCAGGGGACAAGTCACTACCGTCAAACTACCGCCCAATAAGCCTGACCTCAATTGTAGGCAAATTACTAGAGTCAATTATAGCTGATATTATTAGAAGCCATCTAGATAACCATAATTTGATTAATGATACCCAGCATGGATTCACGAGGGGCCGTTCCTGCCTATCTAATTTATTAACCTTCTTCAGTAAAGCTTTTGAGGCTGTTGATCACGATAAAGAATTCGATATTGTTTATTTAGACTTTAGTAAGGCTTTTGATAGAGTACCGCACCAGAGACTATTAAAGAAAGTGGCAGCTCATGGCATTGGGGGAAAAGTGCTGTCATGGATCGAGTCATGGCTCACCAATAGGAAGCAGAGAGTGTGCATCAATGGGGTTAAATCCGAATGGGGACTTGTAACAAGTGGTGTTCCACAGGGATCAGTCTTAGGCCCATTGTTATTTATAATATATATCAATGACCTTGATGAGGGAATTACTAGTGATATGAGCAAATTCGCCGACGACACGAAGATAGGTAGGATAATTGATTCAAACATAGATGTCATAGAACTTCAGGAAGATTTAGACAAACTTAATTCGTGGTCAGAAAAGTGGCAGATGCAGTTCAATGTAGATAAATGCAAGGTTCTGAAGCTCGGAGTGTCCATAACCCAAGCACTTATAAGTTAAATAACGTAGAACTTAGCCATACAGATTGCGAGAAGGACTTGGGGTGATGGTAAGCAGCAACCTTAAACCAAGACAGCAATGCCTAAGCGTACGTAATAAGGCAAATAGATTACTGGGATTTATATCAAGAAGTGTTAGCAACAGAAGTCCAGAGGTTATATTACAGCTTTATACATCATTAGTAAGGCCTCACCTAGATTACGCAGCTCAGTTCTGGTCTCCATATTACAGAATGGACATAAATTCGTTAGAAAACATTCAGCGTAGAATGACTAAATTAATACATAGCATTAGAAATCTTCCTTACGAAGAAAGATTGAAGACCCTAAAATTACATTCACTTGTAAGACGTAGAATGAGGGAGACATGATCGAGGTATACAAGTGGAAAATGGGTATTAACAAAGGGGATATAAATAAGGTCTTGAGGATATCTCTCCAAGAGAGAACCCGCAATAATGGATTCAAGTTAGATAAGTTTAGATTTAGAAAGGATATAGGAAAGTATTGGTTTGGAAATAGGGTAGTTGATGAGTGGAACAGTCTGCCTAGTAGGGTTATTGAAGCTAGGACCTTGGGTAGTTTCAAATTTAGGTTGGATAAATTCATGAGTGAGAGGGGTTGGATTTGAGTGGGACTCGCACATGAGTGGGTAGAATTGTCAAAGCTTATTTCTTGGGTAGCATTGAAAATTGGGTTGAGCAAATATTCTGTTAGTGGGACGGATTGTGAAGGACCTGCCTAGTATAGGCCAACAGGCCTGCTGCAGTGTTCCTCCTTTCTTATGTTCTTATGTTCTTATGTTCAATCTGTATGGCTAAGTTCTACGTTATTTAACTTATAAGTGCTTGGGTTATGGACACTCCCGAGCTTCAGAACCTTGCATTTGTCTACATTGAACTGCATCTGCCACTTTTCTGACCACGAATTAAGTTTGTCTAAATCTTCCTGAAGTTCTATGACATCTATGTTTGAATCAATTATTCTACCTATCTTCGTGTCGTCGGCGAATTTGCTCATATCACTAGTAATTCCCTCATCAAGGTCATTGATATATATTATAAATAACAATGGGCCTAAGACTGATCCCTGTGGAACACCACTTGTTACAAGTCCCCATTCGGATTTAACCCCATTTATGCACACTCTCTGCTTCCTATTGGTGAGCCATGACTCGATCCATGACAGCACTTTTCCCCCAATGCCATGAGCTGCCACTTTCTTTAACAGTCTCTGGTGCGGTACTCTATCAAAAGCCTTACTAAAGTCTAAATAAACAATATCGAATTCTTTATCGTGATCAACAGCCTCAAAAGCTTTACTGAAGAAGGTTAATAAATTAGATAGGCAGGAACGGCCCCTCGTGAATCCATGCTGGGTATCATTAATCAAATTATGGTTATCTAGATGGCTTCTAATAATATCAGCTATAATTGACTCAAGTAATTTGCCTACAATTGAGGTCAGGCTTATTGGGCGGTAGTTTGACGGTAGTGACTTGTCCCCTGCTTTAAAAATAGGAATTACATTAGCCATCTTCCACATATCAGACACTACACCTGTTTGAAGAGATAAATTAAAAATGTTAGATATTGGTTCACAGAGTTCCATTTTGCATTCCTTAAGAACCCTTGCAAAAAGCTCATCAGGACCCGGCGATTTATTTTGTTTTAGTCGGTCCAGCTGTTTCATAATCATTTCGCTAGTGACTGTGATATTATATAATTTATCTTCTTCTGGGCCTCTGTAAAAATTAATTACTGGGATATTATTAATGTCTTCCTGTGTGAAAACCGAGAGAAAATAATTATTAAAAATAGAGCACATATCATTCTCCTTGTCAGTAAGATGCCCAAAGTTATTTTTAAGGGACCTATCTTATCCCTAACTTTTGTTCTATAAACCTGGAAAAAACTTTTGGGTTAGTTTTGAATCCCTAGCAACTTTAATTTCATAGTCCCGTTTAGCTTTTCTTATTCCCTTTTAACGTCCCTCTTAATGTCAGTGTACTGATTTATAAGATGACCCTCACCTCTTTTTATGCGCCTATAAATTCCTTTCTTCTGCCCTAAAAGATATTTGAGCCTATTATTCATCCATTTTGGGTCATTTCTACTTGATCTAATTTCTTTATACGGGATAAATGTTCTTTGGGCAGCCTGTATAGTGTTAAGAAAACTGTCATATTGATGCCTCTCTTCTTCACCCCAGTCCACAGTTGATAAGTGTTCTCTAAGTCCATTATAATCTGCTAAGCGAAAATCTGGGACCATTACTGAATTATCCCTACTATCATACATCCATTCAATGCTAAAGGTAATTGACTTGTGGTCGCTTGAGCCGAGTTCCTCTGTAATTTCTAAATTATTAACAAGGGTTTCCTTGCTTGCCAGAACCAAGTCAAGTAGGTTATTTCCCCTTGTAGGTTCTGTTACAAACTGCTTCAAAAAACAATCCTGAACTACTTCTAAAAAGTCGTTAGATTCTAAATTCCCTGCTGCAGTGTTCCTCCTTTCTTATGTTCTTATGTTCTTATGTAATACTGTTCATTGACAGGGTGCTCTTTGACTGCTGACCTTAGTTACTGCAAGGTGCAAAAGGCCTTGAATTTGTGGTAGTCGTTATGTGGTGGCTGTGGCAGTTGGGTGGTCGTGGATATGTGTTGCTAGTTGTGTTGTGGTTATTGCTTACTTTTAGTTGTGTGGTGGTAATTGTGGTGTGGTGGGTGTGTGGTGGTGGTTGAGTGGTTGTGTTGTTGTGTGGTGGTGGTGGTTGTCTGGTGATAGTTGTCTGGTAGTTGTCAGGTGGTGGTTGAGTGTTTTTGTTGTTGTGTGGTGGTGGTGGTTGTCTGGTGATGGTTGTCTGGTGGTTGTCAGGTGGTGGTTGTTGTCTGGTGTTGGTTGTCTGGTGGTGGTTGTTTTCTGGTGGTGATTGTCTAATGGTCGGTGTGGGGTGGTGGTTGTCTGGTGGCAGTTCTTTGGTGGCAGTTCTCTTCTGGTGATTGTCTGGTGATGGTTGCCTGGTGGTGGTTGTTTAGTGGTGTTGACTGGTAGTGGATGTGTGGTGGTGGACGTCTGGTGGTGTGTTACGATTCGAACCTTCGTCTAGGGGCTGGTTACCTTCGTAACAATATCACTTTGAGTAGAAACTTAGAATCTTATAAAATCACTGAATTTCACAACGAATTCCTACGATGATAATCCGACAGATTCTTAGCAAACAGTTCCTCTAAAGAGTAGGAGCGCTTAATCCAGAATAGCGATGAACAGCTGAGACCTCTTTACCAAGGCTCCCTGGGTTTGCGGTCTATAAGCTGTTGAAACTATGGGTTTAATTCCGACCCTGGACAAAGCCTCACGAAAAACCTTTGATGTAAAATTCGTTCCTTGGTCGGATTGGATCTCCTTAGGTAATCCGAACTGTGCGAAGAACCGAAATAAGACTCTTACAATAGCCTTAGCACTAATCTTTCGTAGGGGCACGGCTTCCGGATACCGGGTTGTCGTATCCATAATAAGAACATAAGAACATAAGAAAGGAGGAACACTGCAGCAGGCCTGTTGGCCCATACTAGGCAAGTCCTTCACATTCCATCCCACTAACAGAATATTTGTTCAACCTAATTTTCAATGCTACCCAAGAAATAAGCTTTGATAATTTTATTTACTCATGTGCAATTCCCACTCAAATCCAACCCCTTTCACTCATGAATTTATCCAACCTAAATTTAAAACTACCCAAGGTCCTTGCTTCAATAACCCTACTAGGCAGACTGTTCCACTCATCAACTACCCTATTTCCAAACCAATACTTTCCTATATCCTTTCTAAATCTAAACTTATCTAACTTGAATCCATTATTGCGAGTTCTCTCTTGGAGAGATACCCTCAAGACCTTATTTATATCCCCTTTGTTAATACCCATTTTCCACTTGTATACCTCGATCATGTCTCCCTTCATTCTACGTCTTACAAGTGAATGTAATTTAAGGGTCTTCAATCTTTCTTCGTAAGGAAGATTTCTAATGCTATGTATTAATTTAGTCATTCTACGCTGAATGTTTTCTAACGAATTTATGTCCATTCTGTAATATGGAGACCAGAACTGAGCTGCGTAATCTAGGTGAGGCCTTACTAATGATGTATAAAGCTGTAATATAACCTCTGGACTTCTGTTGCTAACACTTCTTGATATAAATCCCAGTAATCTATTTGCCTTATTACGTACGCTTAGGCATTGCTGTCTTGGTTTAAGGTTGCTGCTTACCATCACCCCCAAGTCCTTCTCGCAATCTGTATGGCTAAGTTCTACGTTATTTAACTTATAAGTGCTTGGGTTATGGACACCCCGAGCTTTAGAACTTTGCATTTATCTACATTGAACTGCATCTGCCATTTTTCTGACCAGGAATTGAGTTTGTCTAAATCCTCCTGTAGTTCACTGACATCTACGTCTGAATCGATTATCCTACCTATCTTCGTGTCATCAGAGAATTTGCTCATATCACTAGAAATTCCCTCGTCAAGGTCATTTATATATATTATAAACAACAACGGGCCCAAAACCGATCCCTGAGGAACGCCACTTGTTACAGATCCCTATTCCGATTTATCCCCATTTATGCACACCCTCTGCTTCCTATCGGTGAGCCATGACTCGATCCATGACAACACTTTTCCCCAATGCCATGAGCAGCCACTTTCTTTAACAGTCTCTGATGTGGTACTCTATCAAAAGCCTTACTAAAATCCAAATAAACAATATCGAATTCTTTATCATTATCAACAAATTCTTTATCATTATCAATAAATTAGTTAGGCAGGAACGGCCCCTGGTGAATCCATGCTGAGTATCATTAATCAAATTATGCCTATCGAGATGGCTTCTTATGTTATCAGCTATAATCGACTCTAGTAATTTGCCTACAATTGATGTTAGACTTATTGGGCGGTAATTTGATGGTAACGACTTGTCCCCTGCTTTAAAAATAGGAATTACATTAGCCATCTTCCATGTATCCGGCACTACACCTGTTTGAAGAGATAGGTTAAAAATGTTAGTTAAGGTTTCACAGAGTTCTATTTTGCATTCCTTAAGAACCCTTGAAAAAAGCTCATCGGGGCCTGGCGATTTATTTTGCTTCAAACGGTCTATCTGTTTGATAACCATTTCGCTAGTGACTGTGATACTACATAATTTATCTTCTTCAGGCTCACTAAAATACCTAATTCTTGGGATATTATTAGTGTCTTCCTGAGTGAAAACCGAGAGAAAATAATTATTAAAAATAGAGCACATTTCATTCTCTTTGTCAGTTAGATACCCATAATTATTTTTAAGGGGACCTATCTTATCTATAACTTTTGTTCTATACACCTGGAAAAAACTTTTTGGGTTAGTTTTCGAATCCCTAGCAACTTTAATTTCGTAGTCCCGTTTAGCTTTTCTTATCCCCTTTTTAACGTCCCTCTTAATGTCAATATACTGACTCATAAGATGACCCTCACCTCCTTTGATACGCCTATAAATTCCTTTCTTCTGCCCTAAAAGATATTTGAGCCTATTATTCATCCATTTTGGGTCATTTCTATTCGATCTAATTTCTTTATATGGGATAAATGTTATTTGGGCAGCATGTATAGTGTTCAGAAAACTGTCATATTGATAGCTCTCTTCATTACCCCAGTCCACAGATGATAAGTGTTCTCTAAGTCCATTGTAATCTGCTAAGCGAAAATCTGGGACCGTTACTGAGTTATTCGTACAATGAAACTTCCATTCAATGCCAAAGGTAATTGATTTGTGGTCGCTTGCGCCGAGTTCCTCTGTAATTTCTAAATTATTAACAAGGGTTTCCTTGTTTGCCAGAACTAAGTCAAGCAGGTTATTTCCCTTGTAGCTTCTGTCACAAACTGCTTCAAAAACAATCTTGAACTACTTCTAAGAAGTCGTTAGATTCTAAATTCCCAGTCAAAAAATTCCAATCAATTTGACTAAAGTTGAAGTCACCCAGAATAACTACGTTATCGTGCATTGTGGCCTTAACAATTTCCTCCCATAGTAGTCTTCCTTGGTCCCTATCTAAGTTTGGGGAACGGTATATCACACCTAAAATCAATTTTTCATGCCCCTCTGAAAATTCTATCCAGACAGACTCTGTATGTGTTATTTCAGACTTTATTCCCTTTTTTATGCAACAGTTCAAGCGATCTCGGACATACAGTGCCACTCCACCCCCCTTCCCGAAACTTCTGTCTACTTGGAACAATTTAAAACCCTGTATATGACATTCAGCAGGCATGTCCCTATTTTTCGTATTGAACCACGTCTCAGTTATGGCAAATACATCAATGTTACCTGCACTTGCAACTAATCTCAAATCGTCCATCTTATTCCTAGCACTACGACTATTTGTATAATACACTTTTAAAGACCCTCCTTTCTCTTTACCCTTCCTGCTCCATTCTGTTTTACCACTATACCTATTACTGTCCTTGTCATCTAGTGTCACTAGCTTTCCACTATCCACCTTATTCTGCCTATTACTAGTTCTCCTACAACTTATAATATTACTACACTGGGACTTCTCTGTTTTCCCCCCAAAACCCATACCACTAACTATAAGGAGGTATTGGTTGCCGAGCTTGGTTTTTGGAAGAGGTCCCACACAGTCTACTATGAGTCGAGAGAAGGGCTCACCTTCTACGGCAATGGGTACAATTGGTACAGGTGGAGGTTTTTGTGCGGGTTTCCCCACAGTCTGACAAATTGAACAGTTCCTCAAGTACTCGGTCTCAGTACTTTTCATCTTCGGCCAGAAAAAATACCGGGCCAATTTTCCTAAAGTTTTCCGCACTCCCAAATGCCCTCCCATGGGGCTAGAATGAGCCACCTCCGACACCAACTCTCGAAACCTAACAGGCAAAACTACTACCTGTTTGACCTTAGGGCGTTGGTTATCTGCAGAGATAGCAGCTGGAGATTTCTTCATCAGAATACCGTCAGCATAATAGAAACATTCTTCCATCCCCTCAGCTTCCGTCTCTGTAAGCACTTGCTCTCTTGCCTGTTTTAAAGATGGGTCTTCTAGCTGTTCCTTCACTAGGTTGTCTCGGTTAAAGTCACCACTCTGTAGAGGGGTAAAGTCTACCACTCGGGTCTCTGGGAACTGATCTTCGACGTCTGGTCGATCAACGGCACTAAACAGCGCTTCCAAACCCCAATCTGAAGACACATCCTCAGTAGGAAGGGATTCCGGAATTTTAGCCATAGCCCTTGTTATAGCTGTGAGAGGAAATAGACGAGGACCTTCCTTACATCCTTCAATGGCATAAGCCTCTCCTGAGGAATTCTCTGTAACATAAGGTTCTCTGCTTATTCCTCCTCTTCCTAAATCATTACCCACAAGTAGGTCAACCAACTTTATAGGAAAATCAGTCTCCGAAATGCCCACAACAGCCTCAAACTGATATGAATCTAAATTCACATACACCTTATGAAGGGGGACTCTCGTGATGGCGCCACCGTAACCTTCTAGCAGAACATCTAGGTTAGTATAGGTGTTTTCATTTAAAGGAAGCACTCCTTTTCTCAATAGAGTCAGGTAGCTACCCGTATCTCGATAGGATACTATGTCTACCAGTTGGTCCTCTGTAATTCCAGCCTTACCCTTGGAAAAGTAGGGAAGCATGGCCTCCGTTACTTTATCAGAGAGCCTCTCCGAGGGAATTAGGCATTTCGACTTGGAGGACTGGTCAGCTAAGGCTTGCTCTTTTGTGGACACTCCTGCTCCTTCAGCTTAGAAGATGTCATTAGTGCAGGTAAGGTTTCTGCACCTGAACGCCTATGATCACGGTCCAACTGGAAACAAGAGCGTCTCAAATGGCCGGGTTTCTGGCAATAGGAGCAAGTATGTCCTCTTCTAGGAGTATCTACTTCATAATATGATGGTCTTCCTTTACCTGTGAAAGCACGAGTGTAGACTTTCTCTAAACGAGGAGGTGCAGTCTGCTGATCCGTTTTCCTAGGAGAATATGGCTGACTCTTAGAAGAATATAACCTAGTCTTCTCTCGAGATGCTTTTTCCTTTGTCAATTGAGAAGTTATCTCAAAATGGTCTGCTAAGGAAGCAGAGGCCAACACGTCTGCTGTCTGATGTTCAATTACAAAGGTACGTACGTCCCCAGTCAGGGTGTTGTGAAATTCCTCTTGCAGGATTAACTGCATCAAGCGCTCCATGGAATCACAACCTGTAGACCTCAACCATCGTTCTAGAGCCACTTTCTTTTGTCGGGCGAATTCTACCCAGGTCTGGCCAGGTAGTCGTCGTAGAGAGCGGAAGGTACGCTGATAACTTAAGGGAAGCAAGTCATACTCCTTTAATATTATCTTCTTCACCGCTTCGTAATCAGCATACTTGTCGTAAGGAAGAGCTGCTGTACAGGCTTGTGCCTTACCAGTAAGGGTGGTGTGAAGTAAGGTAGCCCAATGTTCCCGTGGCCATTGCATACCTCTTGCCTGATTCTCAAATGTGTCGAAGTAAGTGTCTAAGTCCTTCTCACAGAATCTAGGCACTAATAAGGCAGCCTTGTGCAGGTCAAAAGACAAGGTTGAAGGGGCAGATGATTTACTCCTCTCCTCATCTTTTTGTCTCTCGAATCTGATGTTTTCCCTCTCGAATTCTTCTTTATACAGCTGACGTTGTGCTTCTAGTTGTGCTGTCTGCAACTTTATGAGATGTTCCATACGTTGAAAGTGTTCGAAAGAGAGAGGAGACAAAGGTACAGGAGGAGTGGGAGGATGGAGTCCCTCTAGACGAAGCTTGGGACGAGTTCCAACTCCTGTCGTCCGCACACGACCAGGGCTTGCTAAAGGGCTCTCATTACCTGATTCAAGTGATACGTTGTCTGTATGCAGAGCCTCTGCTCCCAGAGTGAGGTTTTCAAATGAAGTCGCTAAGTCGTCTACTCCTAGAGCCAAAGATTCCACTGGGGGTGGCTCTACATGAGGGTTCAATATCTGGGCTGTATCAGAAGGTGGAGGAAACAACATGTTCTGAATCATAGAACGGAGAGTACCAGCCGTATAACGATTGTTATAGGAAACTCCCAGACTTTTAGCAACTTGCCAGCATTGCTGTAGGGGTAAAGTCTCCAACGTATCCGGAGTTAAGTCCTTCACCAACTGTAATATGTCACGTTCCATTGTAAAGTTCGATCTCCCGGACAGGCCCCCACTTGTTACGATTCGAACCTTCGTCTAGGGGCTGGTTACCTTCGTAACAATATCACTTTGAGTAGAAACTTAGAATCTTATAAAATCACTGAATTTCACAACGAATTCCTACGATGATAATCCGACAGATTCTTAGCAAACAGTTCCTCTAAAGAGTAGGAGCGCTTAATCCAGAATAGCGATGAACAGCTGAGACCTCTTTACCGAGACAGAGGGAAGGGAGGACTGTCCACAACAGAACACTCCGGTATAACCTCAACTCGGTCAAGAGGGTAGAGAGGGCTGAACTACCTCAACAAGAGCATACCTCGTTAAACCTTAGACAGGCGTTACAAACCTACCTAACACATTACTCCCTATATATACATTATACCCGGGTATACTAATTACAAATTCATAAACCAGATAATATTATAAACTAGTGGAATCTTTAATTAGCTTTATTAAAGAAACCCTGAGTATAATATTAAGTGGACAATTCCAAATAAATTATATATAAAGACCTTGGGCGTAACATGGTGGTTGTCTGGTGGTGGTTGTCTTGTGGTGGTTGTCTTGTGGTGGTTGTCTGGTGGTGGTTGTCTGGTGGTGGTTGTCTTGAGGTGGTTGTCTGGTGGTGGTTGTCTGGTGGTGGTTGTCTGGTGGTGGTTGTCTGGTGGTGGTTGTCTGGTGGTGGTTGTCTTGTGGTGGTTGTCTGGTGGTGGTTGTCTGTTGGTGGTTGTCTGGTGGTGGTTGTCTGGTGGTTGTTGTCTGGTGGTGGTTGTCTGGTGGTGGTTGTCTTGTGGTGGTTGTCTGGTGGTGGTTGTCTGTTGGTGGTTGTCTGGTGGTGGTTGTCTGGTGGTGGTTGTCTTGTGGTGGTTGTCTGGTGGTGGTTGTCTGGTGGTGGTTGTCTGGTGGTGGTTGTCTGGTGGTGGTTGTATGTTGGTGGTTGTCTGGTGATGGTTGTCTGGTGATGGTTGTCTGGTGGTGGTTGTCTGGTGGTGATTGTCTGGTGGTGGTGGTTGTCTGGTGGTGGTTGTCTGGTGATGGTTGTCTTGTGGTGGTTGTCTGGTGTTGGTTGTCTTGTGGTGGTTGTCTTGTGGTGGTTGTCTGGTGGTGGTTGTCTGGTGATGGTTGTCTTGTGGTGGTTGTCTGGTGGTGGTTGTCTGGTGATGGTTGTCTGGTGGTGGTTGTCTGGTGATGGTTGTCTGGTGGTGGTTGTCTGGTGGTGGTTGTCTGGTGATGGTTGTCTGGTGATGGTTGTCTGGTGGTGGTTGTCTGGTGATGGTTGTCTGGTGGTGGTTGTCTGGTGGTGGTTGTCTGGTGATGGTTGTCTAGTGATGGTTCTCTCGGGGTGGTTGTCTGGGGGTGGTTGTCTGGTGGTGGTAGTCTGGTGGTGGTTGTCTGGTGATGGTTGTCTTGTGGTGGTTGTATGGTGGTGGTTGTCTGGTGATGGTTGTCTGGTGGTGGTTGTCTGTTGGTGTTTGTTTGGTGGTGGTTGTCTGGTGGTGGTTGTCTGGTGGTGGTTATCTGGTGATGGTTGTCTGGTGATGATTGTCTGGTGGTGGTTGTCTGGTGGTGGTTGACTGGTGTTGGTTGTCTGGTGGTGGTTGTCTGGTGATGGTTGTCTGTTGGTGTTTGTTTGGTGGTGGTTGTCTGGTGGTGGTTGTCTGGTGATGGTTGTTTGGTGGTGGTTGTCTGGATGTGGTTGTCTGGTGGTGGTTGTCTTGTGGTGGTTGTCTTGTGGTGGTTGTCTGGTGGTGGTTGTCTGTTGGTGGTTGTCTGGTGGTGGTTGTCTGGTGGTGGTTGTCTGGTGATGGTTGTCTGGTGGTGGTTGTCTGGTGATGGTTGTCTGGTGGTGGTTGTCTGGTGATGGTTGTCTGGTGGTGGTTGAACATATCTGAACGAGACTTGAGAAATTAAAAAAAAAAAATCTTTGATTAAAAATTCCCTCTTCATTTTTGAGATAATTTTTCAGGATAATATTTGGTTAAGAAAAATGAGGCCTTTATCTTTCTATTTTTTGTTTAGACTTAAAGTTTTCCTGCATTAAAATTCTTTCTGTTATATTATACACCTTCATTTTATTTTTAAAGAAAAATATAACATCTTTTAATTTCAAAGTCACCAGTATCGTCTTTGGTAAATCTTGGTCTTTGATGTTGAAGAAATTGTGACCAATTCAAATAAACTTTTTTATTGAAAACGGAAAGAAATTTTTGTTCCTTTCAGGAACACTAACCTAACTTATGACTCATTCCAAGTATTTCCAGCTTCTTGAAGTAGCGCTGGTGCCCACAACTTCTTCCCAAGGAACACCAGAAGGAATTTCAGCTCCTTGAAGGTGCACTAGGAGGAATTACAACTCTTTGAAGAAGCTCTGAAGCCCACATCTCCTCCACTAGCAACACTAGAAAGAATTCCATTTCCTTGAAGGAGCACTTGTGCCCACAACTCCACAAAGAGCACCAAAAGTAACTACAGTACTGGTATTTCATGGAGCACTAAAGCCTTCTACTCCTCAAGGAGCACCAGAATGAATTATAAATACATGAACTAGCACTAAAACACTCAGTTCCTCCACAAGGAGCACCAGAAGAATTTTCAACTCCTTGAAGGAGTGTTGGAACCCACAAATCCTCCACAAGATGTACAAGAAGGAATTGTAGCTCCTGAAAGGTGCACCAGGATCCACTTCTCCTTCACAAGGTGCACCAGAAGGAATTACAACTCCTTGACGGATCACTGGAGCCCACAACTCTTCCACACAGTACTGAAACAACACTGACAGTGTGTTGTAAGTCTGGTGAAATTACGAATATTTCAGCAGTGAGTTAATTATGTTTCTCCGGTGCGGTTATCACCTGTCGACCCAAGATGTCACAGGTCGGCATTGGTTATCACCTGTCGTCTCTGGTTATCACCTGTCGTCTCTGGTTATCACCTGTCGTCTCTGGTTATCACCTATCGACCCTGGTTATCACTTGCTGTTCCAAGTTATCACCTGTCGACCCTGGTAATCACTTGCTGTTCCAGGTTATCACCTGTCGTCACAGGTTATCACCTGTCGTCACAGGTTATCACCTGTCGTCCCAGGTTATCACCTGTCGTCCCAGGTTATCACCTGTCGTCCCAGGTTATCACCTGTCGTCCCACGTTATCATCTGTTGTCCCTGGTTATCACTTTTGGTTCCAGGTTTTCACTTGTCGCCCAAGGTTATCACAGTGTCGTCCCTGGTTAGCATCTGTCGTCCCAGGTTATCACCTGTCATCCTTGGTTATCACTTCTTGTTCCAGGTTATCACCTGTTGTCCCAGGTTATCATCTGTCGTCCCTGTTTATCACTTGTCGTTCCAGATAATCACCTGTCGTTCCAAGTTATCGCCGGTTTTCTCAGGTTATCACAGTGTCGTCCCTGGTTATCACTTATTGTTAAAGGTTATACCCTGTCGTCCGTGGTTAACACAGTATGATCCCAGGTTATCACATTGTGTTCCAAGGTTATCACACTATGGTCCCAGGTTTTCACAGTATGGTCCCAGGTTATCACAGTATGGTCCCAGGTTATCACAGTATGGTCCCAGGTTTTCACAGTATGGTTCTAGGTTTTCACAGTATGACCCCAGGTTATCAGACTGTAGCTCCAGGTTATCACAGTATAGTCCCAGGTTATCACACTATGGTCCCTGGTTATCACAGTATGGTCCCAGGCTATCACACTATGGTCCCAGGTTATCACATTATGGCCTCAGGTTATCACACTATGGCCCTAGGTTATGACACTATGGCCCCAGGTTATCACAGTATGACCATAAGTTATCACATTGAGGCTCCAGGTTATCATAGAATGGTCCCAGGTTATAAGAGAATAGTTCCAGGTTATCACAGTATTGTCCCAGGTTATCACACTAGGGTCCCAGGTTATCACAGAATGGACACAGGTTATCATATTGTGGCCCCAGTTTACCACAGTATGGTCCTAGGTAATCACAGTATGGTTCTAGGTTATCACAGTATGACCCCAGGTCATCAGACTGTAGCTCCAGGTTATGACAGTATGGTCCCAGGTTATCACAGTGTGGTCCCAGATTATCAAAGTATGGTCCCAGGTTATCACAGTATGGTCCTAGGTTATCACAGAATCGTCCCAGGTTGTCACGGTATGGACCTAGGTTATCATATTGTGGCCCCAGGTTATCACAGTATGGCCCATTTTAACACCCTATGGACTAAGGTTATCCCAGTATTGTCCAAGGTTATCACAACATGTTCCCAGGTTAACACACTATGGTCCCAGGTTATCACAGTATGACCCTAGGTTATCACACTGAGGCTCCAGGTTATCACAGTATTGTCCCAGGTTTTCACAGTATGGTTCCAGGTTATCACAGTATGGTCTAAGGTTATCACGATATCGTCCCATGTTATCCCAATATGGTCCCAGGTTTTCACAACATGTTCCCAGGTTATCACAGTATGCCCCCAGGTTATCACACTATGGCCCCAGGTTATCACACTATGGTCCCAGGGTATCACACTATGGCCCCAGGTTATCACAGTATGACCCTAGGTTATCACATTATGGCCCCAGGTTATCACACTATGGCCCCAGGTTATCACACTTTGGCCCCAGGTTATCACAGTATGACCCTAGGTTATCACACTGAGGCTCCAGGTTATCATAGAATGGTCCCAGGTTATAAGAGAATAGTCCCATTATCACAATATTGTCCCAGGTTATCACAGTATGGTCCCATGTTATCAAAATATGGTCCCAGGTTTTCACAGTATGGTTTCAGGTTATCACAGTATGGTCCCTTGTTATCACAGTATGGTCCCAGGTTTTCACAGTATGGTCCAAGGTAATCACAGTATGGTCAAAGATTATCACAGAATGATCCCAGGTTATCATATTGTGACCCCAGGTTATCACAGTATGGTCCTAGATAATACAGTATGGTTCTAGGTTATCATAGTATGACCCTCAGGTTATCAGACTGGGACTTCAGGTTATGACAATATGGTCCCAGGTTATTACAGTATGTTCCCAGGTTATCACAGTATTATCATAGGTTATCACAGTATCGTCCCAGGTTACCACATTGTGGACCTAGGTTATACTGTGTCCCCAGGTTATCACAGTATGGCTCCATTTTATCACACTATGGACCCAGGTTATTACAGTATGTTCCCAGGTTATCACAGAATGGTCCCAGGGTATCACAGTGTTGTCCCAGGTTTTCACAGTATGGTCCCATGTTATCCCAATATGGTCCCAGCTTTTCACAGTATGGTCCCATGTTATCCCAATATGGTCCCAGGTTTTCACAGTATGGTCCCAGGATATCACAGTACGGTCCCAAGTTTTCACAGTATGGTCCCAGGTTTTCATAGAAATAGTCCCAGGTTATGACAGAATTGTCCAAGGTTATCACAGTTTGGTCCCAGGTTTTCACAGTATGGTCCCAGGTTATCACATTATGGTGCCTGGTTATCACAGCATAATCCCAGTTTATCACAATATGGTCCCAGGTTATCACAGTATTTCCCCAGGTTATCACACCATGGCCCCATGATATTACAGTATGGTTCCAGATTATCACACTATGGCCCCAGGTTAACACAGTATGGCCCCAGGTTAACACAGTATGGCCCCCAGGTTATCACAGTATCGCCCCAGGTTATCACAGTGTCCTCCCTTTCTTAGCTGTGTTTCTGGACTGCCTCTTATCATCTTCCCTGTCTCCTTTATCAGCGCTTCTGTGTCCCGCTTCTCTGTCGTACTTCATTTTCTCTTGCAGTTGCTTATTTCACACTCACTTCCTCTTTCCTTTCTTTCTTATCAAGATATAACTTTACTCTGCCTATTTTTATTCCTATTTTTATCGAGTTTTTATGTGAATCAGAAGTCTATACAACTTTTTCCATGCGCTAACTTTTCACGAATGCTTTCATTATTATTCGCATTTTTTATTGTTTCGTTACGATTCACCACTTAAGACACACTGAAGCTGCATCTCCACCTTAAAGCGAACGTTACATTTTGTTGTCCTAAATTAAAGGTCAGTATCTTTATGTCTAATAAAAACAATCATTGACTATAATTTAAATTTACCGGTTAAAAGTAGTTATCCGCCTTTAGCTCACTCACAGTGTAAGTGCTGCTATCCTGCCTTGACACACTCACAGTGTAAGTGCTGCTATCCTGCCTTGACACACTCACAGTGTAAGTGCTGCTATCCTGCCTTGACACACTCACAGTGTAAGTGCTGCTATCCTGCCTTGACACACTCACAGAGTAAGTGCTGCTATCCTGCCTTGACACACTCACAGTGTAAGTGCTGCTATCCTGCCTTGACACACTCACAGTGTAAGTGCTGCTATCCTGCCTTGACACACTCACAGTGTAAGTGCTGCTATCCTGCCTTGACACACTCACAGAGTAAGTGCTGCTATCCTGCCTTGACACACTCACAGTGTAAGTGCTGCTATCCTGCCTTGACACATTCACAGTGTAAGTGCTGCTATCCTTATTTGACACACTCACAGTGTAAGTGCTGCTATCCTGCCTTGACACACTCACAGTGTAAGTGCTGCTATCCTGCCTTGACACATTCACAGTGTAAGTGCTGCTATCCTGCCTTGACACATTCACAGTGTAAGTGCTGCTATCCTGCCTTGACACATTCACAGTGTAAGTGCTGCTATCCTGCCTTGACACATTCACAGTGTAAGTGCTGCTATCCTGCCTTGACACATTCACAGTGTAAGTGCTGCTATCCTGCCTTGACACATTCACAGTGTAAGTGCTGCTATCCTGCCTTGACACATTCACAGTGTAAGTGCTGCTATCCTGCCTTGACACATTCACAGTGTAAGTGCTGTTATCCTGCCTTGACACATTCACAGTGTAAGTGCTGCTATCCTGTTTCAACACATTCACAGGATAAGTGCTGTTATCCTGCCTCAACACATTCACAGTGTAAGTGCTGCTATCCTGCTTCAACACATTCACAGGATAAGTGCTGTTATCCTGCCTCAACACATTCACAGGGTAAGTGCTGTTATCCTGCCTCAACACATTCACAGTGTAAGTGCTGCTATCCTGTTTCAACACATTCACAGTGTAAGTGCTGTTATCCTGCCTCAACACATTCACAGTGTAAGTGCTGTTATCCTGCCTTCAACACATTCACAGGTGTAAGTGCTGTATCCTGCCTTAACACATTCACAGTGTAAGTGCTGCTATCCTGCCTACACATCACAGGTAAGTGCTGTTATCCTGCCTACACATTCACAGTGTAAGTGCTGCTATCCTGCCTCATACACATTCACAGGATAAGTGCTGTTATCCTGCCTTAACACATTCACAGGTAAGTGCTGTTATCCTGCCTTCAAGCACACTTCACAGTGTAAGTGCTGCTATCCTGCCTACACATCACAGTGTAAGTGCTGTTATCCTGCCTACACATTCACAGTGTAAGTGCTGCTATCCTGCCTTGACACATTCACAGTGTAAGTGCTGCTATCCTGCCTTGACACATTCACAGTGTAAGTGCTGTTATCCTGCCTTGACACATTCACAGTGTAAGTGCTGTTATCCTGCCTTGACACATTCACAGTGTAAGTGCTGTTATCCTGCCTCAACACATTCACAGTGTAAGTGCTGTTATCCTGCCTCAACACATTCACAGTGTAAGTGCTGTTATCCTGCCTCAACACATTCACAGGGTAAGTGCTGTTATCCTGCCTCAACACATTCACAGGGTAAGTGCTGTTATCCTGCTTCAACACATTCACAGGGTAAGTGCTGTTATCCTGCCTCAACACATTCACAGGGTAAGTGCTGTTATCCTGCTTCAACACATTCACAGGGTAAGTGCTGTTATCCTGCCTCAACACATTCACAGGGTAAGTGCTGTTATCCTGCTTCAACACATTCACAGGGTAAGTGCTGTTATCCTGCCTCAACACATTCACAGGGTAAGTGCTGTTATCCTGCCTCAACACATTCACACATTCAACACATTTCAAAGCCAGAACGTACGCTTCCATCCTCCTGACTGTGCATCATATTCATCAAGACTTGGGTATTGATCACCTGCTGCTAGGCTGATGTATTGATCACCTGCTGCTAGGCTGAGGTATTGATCACCTGCTGCTAGGCTGAGGTATTGATCACCTGCTGCTAGGCTGAGGTATTGATCACCTGCTGCTAGGCTGAGGTATTGATCACCTGCTGCTAGGCTGAGGTATTGATCACCTGCTGCTAGGCTGAGGTATTGATCACCTGCTCCTAGGCTGAGGTATTGATCACCTGCTCCTAGGCTGAGGTATTGATCACCTGCTGCTAGGCTGAGGTATTGATCACCTGCTGCTAGGCTGATGTATTGATCACCTGCTGCTAGGCTGAGGTATTGATCACCTGCTGCTAGGCTGAGGTATTGATCACCTGCTGCTAGGCTGAGGTATTGATCACCTGCTGCTAGGCTGAGGTATTGATCACCTGCTCCTAGACTGAGGTATTGATCACCTGCTCCTAGGCTGATGTATTGATCACCTGCTCCTAGGCTGAGGTATTGATCACCTGCTGCTAGGCTGAGGTATTGATCACCTGCTCCTAGGCTGAGGTATTGATCACCTGCTGCTAGGCTGAGGTATTGATCACCTGCTGCTAGGCTGAGGTATTGATCACCTGCTGCTAGGCTGAGGTATTGATCACCTGCTGCTAGGCTGAGGTATTGATCACCTGCTGCTAGGCTGAGGTATTGATCACCTGCTCCTAGGCTGAGGTATTGATCACCTGCTCCTAGGCTGAGGTATTGATCACCTGCTGCTAGGCTGAGGTATTGATCACCTGCTCCTAGGCTGAGGTATTGATCACCTGCTGCTAGGCTGAGGTATTGATCACCTGCTGCTAGGCTGAGGTATTGATCACCTGCTGCTAGGCTGAGGTATTGATCACCTGCTGCTAGGCTGAGGTATTGATCACCTGCTGCTAGGCTGAGGTATTGATCACCTGCTGCTAGGCTGAGGTATTGATCACCTGCTCCTAGACTGAGGTATTGATCACCTGCTCCTAGGCTGATGTATTGATCACCTGCTCCTAGGCTGAGGTATTGATCACCTGCTGCTAGGCTGAGGGATTGATTACCTCATTTGCAGCTGTCTTCTTTGCACAGTTCTGCAATACTTATTACGTTTTCTTCTACAGCCTTCCTTTCATGTCCTCATATTGTGTTGTATTGATTGGCGAAACGTCTACAAAGATACCCAGATGCATGACATTTGTCTTGGTTCTTATCTTCTCGCTATTATATTCCACAGATGTTTTGATAGGAATATTGTTCTTGTTTTGGGGCCGTCGGATTGTGTTTTTGGACAATTTTTTATGTTGAAAAGTAACGGAATCATCCGTAATATCTGCCTCGATGCTGGACATAATTTTGTTGGCAATTATAGACGTGAAGACCTTATTAGTGGGTATAGGACAGCGATGGAATTAATTAGGAATAAGGGAAGGATCCCTGAAACATGCGGCATATTGCCAAAGAGGGGAGTTAGAAACGAATGGTAGTGCAGGGCAACTGGTGTAAATTGTTGGCTGGACAAACACTGTGAGGATATTGCAATATCATTCATTGACAACTGTGATGAATACAGTAAGGGGCCCAGATTCTCTTTCTGCAGATTAAAATGGGCTTGGAGAACATTTGGCATGTGTTGACTTACGAAGAAAACACTCGATATGAAAGTTTCCTAATTACTGTAGTTCATGCAGCCTAAGGAACACATTAATTAACATAGAAGAATAAGATCGACTAAAAATGATCCGAAATGCATGAACAGGAGACTGAAACGTCTTTTAAGAGAGAAGAAAGGAATTTGTAGGCGTATCCGTAGAGGAGAGGGTCGCCTTATGATCCAATATATCCATAAAAAAAGACAAATTAAATCAAAATCATAATAAAAGTTAAAAAGAATGATGAAATTAAAGTTACAAAGAATTCAGGATAAATCCAAAAGTCTTTTTCCAAAAAAATAAAAGATTAGAAGAAAGTTAGGTTCATTAATTCAGGAAATATTACTGACAATGAGAAAAAAATTGCGCATGAGTTTTTAAATTAAATTCTTTTCTGTTTTTACATAACAAGACACATACGATATCCTACTAATCAAATATTAGAATGGACCTGAGGATCACTATGAACACCAGCAGTGAAAAGGATGACAAAAATAAATCATTATAAATCCCAGGTCTCAATATTCTTTTTGTCAAAGGTTCTTAAAGAGTGCAAGATGCAGCTTAGTGACACACTAACTAAACGCCTGGTAACTATGATGCTGCAATGTAACTATGATGCTACAATGTAACTATGATGCTGCAATGTAACTATGATGCTGCAATGTAATGTAACTATGATGCTGCAATGTAACTATGATGCTACAATGTAACTATGACGCTGCAGCATCATAGTTACATTGTAGGAACAATATAAGTGTGCTGAAACAATGTTCTTTACGATAGTTACATTGTGGGTAGAGCAGTAATGTGCTGTTACTGTGATAGTTACATTGTGGGAAGAGCAGTAACGTGTTGTCGCTGTGATAGTTACATTGTGGGTAGAGCAGTAACGTGTTGTTGCTGTGATAGTTACATTGTGGGTAGTGCAGTAACGTGTTGTTGCTGTGATAGTTACATTGTGGGAAGAGCAGTAACGTGTTGTTGCTGTGATAGTTACATTGTGGGTAGTGCAGTAACGTGCTGTTGCTGTGATAGTTACATTGTGGGAAGAGCAGTAACGTGCTGTTGCTGTGATAGTTACATTGTGGGTAGTGCAGTAACGTGCTGTTGCTGTGATAGTTACATTGTGGGAAGAGCAGTAACGTGCTGTTGCTGTGATAGTTACATTGTGGGTAGTGCAGTAACGTGCTGTTGCTGTGATAGTTACATTGTGGGTAGTGCAGTAACGTGCTGTTGCTGTGATAGTTACATTGTGGGTAGTGCAGTAACGTGCTGTTGCTGTGATAGTTACATTGTGGGTAGTGCAGTAACGTGTTGTTGCTGTGATAGTTACATTGTGGGAAGAGCAGTAACGTGTTGTTGCTGTGATAGTTACATTGTGGGTAGTGCAGTAACGTGTTGTTGCTGTGATAGTTACATTGTGGGAAGAGCAGTAACGTGCTGTTGCTGTGATAGTTACATTGTGGGAAGAGCAGTAACGTGCTGTTGCTGTGATAGTTACATTGTGGGTAGAGCAGTAATGTGCTGTTACTGTGATAGTTACATTGTGGGAAGAGGAGTAACGTGTTGTCGCTGTGATAGTTACATTGTGGGTAGAGCAGTAACGTGCTGTTGCTGTGATAGTTACATTGTGGGAAGAGCAGTAACGTGTTGTCGCTGTGATAGTTACATTGTGGGTAGAGCAGTAACGTGTTGTTGCTGTGATAGTTACATTGTGGGTAGTGCAGTAACGTGTTGTTGCTGTGATAGTTACATTGTGGGAAGAGCAGTAACGTGCTGTTGCTGTGATAGTTACATTGTGGGAAGAGCAGTAACGTGCTGTTGCTGTGATAGTTACATTGTGGGTAGAGCAGTAATGTGCTGTTGTTGTGATAGTTAAATTGTGGGTAGAACAGTAACGTGCTGTTGCTGTGATAGTTACATTGTGGGTAGTGCAGTAACGTGCTGTTGCTGTGATAGTTACATTGTGGGAAGAGCAGTAACGTGTTGTTGCTGTGATAGTTACATTGTGGGAAGAGCAGTAATGTGCTGTTGCTGTGATAGTTACATTAGGGAAAGAGCAGTAATGTGCTGTTGCTGTGATAGTTACATTGTGGGAAGAGCAGTAACGTGCTGTTGCTGTGATAGTTACATTGTGGGTAGTGCAGTAACGTGCTGTTGCTGTGATAGTTACATTGTGGGTAGTGCAGTAACGTGCTGTTGCTGTGATAGTTACATTGTGGGTAGTGCAGTAACGTGCTGTTGCTGTGATAGTTACATTGTGGGTAGTGCAGTAACGTGTTGTTGCTGTGATAGTTACATTGTGGGAAGAGCAGTAACGTGTTGTTGCTGTGATAGTTACATTGTGGGTAGTGCAGTAACGTGTTGTTGTTGTGATAGTTACATTGTGGGAAGAGCAGTAACGTGCTGTTGCTGTGATAGTTACATTGTGGGAAGAGCAGTAACGTGCTGTTGCTGTGATAGTTACATTGTGGGTAGAGCAGTAATGTGCTGTTACTGTGATAGTTACATTGTGGGAAGAGCAGTAACGTGTTGTCGCTGTGATAGTTACATTGTGGGTAGAGCAGTAACGTGCTGTTGCTGTGATAGTTACATTGTGGGAAGAGCAGTAACGTGTTGTCGCTGTGATAGTTACATTGTGGGTAGAGCAGTAACGTGTTGTTGCTGTGATAGTTACATTGTGGGTAGTGCAGTAACGTGTTGTTGCTGTGATAGTTACATTGTGGGAAGAGCAGTAACGTGCTGTTGCTGTGATAGTTACATTGTGGGAAGAGCAGTAACGTGCTGTTGCTGTGATAGTTACATTGTGGGTAGAGCAGTAATGTGCTGTTGCTGTGATAGTTACATTGTGGGTAGAACAGTAACGTGCTGTTGCTGTGATAGTTACATTGTGGGTAGTGCAGTAACGTGCTGTTGCTGTGATAGTTACATTGTGGGAAGAGCAGTAACGTGTTGTTGCTGTGATAGTTACATTGTGGGAAGAGCAGTAATGTGCTGTTGCTGTGATAGTTACATTGGGGAAAGAGCAGTAATGTGCTGTTGCTGTGATAGTTACATTGTGGAAAGAGCAGTAATGTGCTGTTGCTGTGATAGTTACATTGTGGAAAGAGAAGTAATGTGCTGTTGCTGTGATAGTTACATTGTGGGAAGAGCAGTAACGTGTTGTTGCTGTGATAGTTACATTGTGGGAAGAGCAGTATCGTGCTGTTGCTCTGATAGTTACATTATGGGTAGAGCAGTAATGTGCTGTTGCTGTGATAGTTACATTGTGGGTAGAGCAGTATCGTGCTGTTGCTGTGATAGTTACATTGTGGAAAGAGCAGTAACGTGCTGTTGCTGTGATAGTTACATTGTGGAAAGAGCAGTAATGTGCTGTTGCTGTGATAGTTACATTGTGGAAAGAGCAGTAATGTGCTGTTGCTGTGATAGTTACATTGTGGGAAGAGCAGTAATGTGCTGTTGCTGTGATAGTTACATTGTGGGAAGAGCAGTAATGTGCTGTTGCTGTGATAGTTATATTTTATGAAGATGAGAATCATGCAGGATACTGCATTGTTGTAATGAATGTGTAACGTGGAGTGTAGTGAAGGTCCATAATTAGTGGACGGCAGGTGGACGCGTCTAAGTGAACGTGTATGAGACACGTGAGAGAAGTGTGCATGGCAGTGACTATCATCACTCCCTGGTAGATGTGATGGAGCCAAGTTATGTGAAGAGTGATGTTTTAATGTTGTTTAGGCCGTATGATATTTTTGGTGATTTTGTTTCTACTCTTATGGCACTGGTATGGCACTGGTATTTATGTAGGTCCTGTTTAAGATTTGGCGAGTGCAGAAATAATAGTTTTTTTGCCTGCATGCTGAAGGCCAGCGGAAGGGTGGGGGTCATTGATGCCCTCTATTGTAAATGTACGTATAGTTATTTTGGTAATATTTTGTAAAGTGTGAAGGCAGGTTTAAGTGTTGTTACTGATAATAGAGTTTATTTTTATAAAGGTGAGTTTATCTATCCTTCCTGGTTATCAACCGGTTTAGCGCTTTTGTGGAGAAAAAAGCTTGGCCCTACGGTGCTATATTTTTTAATATTTTATATGCCAATAGAAAATATATTGGAGCCTAGGGGCTCCAATATTTTTTCGTAAGAAGCAGTAATGTGCTGCTACTGTGGGAGTAACATTGTGGGAAGTGACTTAACCAAATGGTCATAACTATAACCACAATTTTTAAAAGGGTGGAAAGGTAAGCCAGCGGAAGGCCTCGTTCAAACGACCGAAATCTCCAACGGCGGGTCATCATCTGACTCAGCCCCTCGTCAGGAAACACTTGTCTTGTTTCCTGACGAACCTAACCTGTGGGAAGAGCAGTTATGTGCTGCTACTGTCATAATAACATTGTGGGAAAAGCAGTTATGTGTTAGGGAAAAAAGCTTTCTATGTTACACTTTCGACTTTCGTTACACAGGACGTGTCTCATACACGTGATAATGCAGCTTCAGCTGGGAGACGTCTGTAGAGTGACGAGGATATCGTCAAGCATTCCACTATGGTGCAGTAGCTGCGATAGTCTCTAACGACCCATAAGTGCAATAACGAAGTCTCATGATGAGACTCCTCAGAATATACATTATGATTGTCCAGGGCATACATTATGATTGTCCAGGGCATACATTATGATTGTCCAGGGCATACATTATGATTGTCCAGGGCATACATTATGATTGTCCAGGGCATACATTATGATTGTCCAGGGCATACATATGAGTGTCAGGGGAATACATTGAGTTCAAGAGGTATACATTATGAGTGCCGACAGCATACATTATGAGTGCAAGGGGCATACATTATGAGTGCTAGGGGCATATATTATGAGTGCTAGGGGCATATATTACGAGAGCTAGGGGCATATATTATGAGTGCTAGGGGCATACATTATGAGTGCTAGGGGAATACATTATGAGTGCTAGGGGCATTCATTATGAGTGCTAGGAGCATTCATTATGAGTGCTAGGAGCATTCATTATAAGTGCTAGGGGCATACATTTTGAGTACCAGGACACACATGTGCCGAGGGCATACAAAGTCATTAATGCTGCCCTGCTTCCTTTATGGCAAATAATATACATTTTTTTTTCCACTGAGTCGAGTGAAATCTTTTATTAAAGTCTAAGAAAATTCTGAGGGAAAGTTGAAGCAAAGGTTTGGGACATTGTTGGGCGGCAAGTTTAGAAAAACTTTTTTGACAAAGTTGTTTTGAGATGCTGTGTGTGTGTGTGTGTGTGTGTGTGTGTGTGTGTGTGTGTGTGTGTATGTGTGTGTGTGTATGTGTATGTGTGTGTGTGTATGTGTGTGTGTGTATGTGTGTGTGTGTATGTGTGTGTGTGTGTGTACTCACCTAATTGTGGTTGCATTGGTCGAGACTCAGCTCCTGGCCCCGCCTCTTCGCTGTCCGCTACTGGGTCTCTGCTCTCCCTGCTCCATGAGCTCTATCATACCTCGTCTTAAAACTATGTATGGTTCCTGCCTCCACTATATCTTTCTCTAGACTATTCCACTTCCTGACTACTCTGTGGCTGAAGAAATGCTTCCTAACATCCCTTTGACTCATCTGAGTCTTCAGCTTCCAGTTGTGTCCCCTTGTTTCTGTGTTCCCTCTCTGGAACATCCTGTCCCTGTCTACCTTGTCGATTCCCCGCAGTATTTTGTATGTCGTTATCATGTCTCCTCTGACCCTTCTTTCCTCCAGTGTTGTTAGTCCTATTTCCCTCAACCTTTCTTCATAGGACAGACCCCCTGAGTTGTGGAACTAGCCTTGTCGCAAACCTTTGCACTTTCTCTAGTTTCTTTACGTGCTTGACCAGGTGTGGGTTCCAGACTGGTGCTGCATATTCTAGTATGGGCCTGACGTACACGGTGTACAGTGTCTTGAACGATTCCTTGTTTAGGTAACGGAACGCTAATCTTAGGTTTGCCAGTCGCCCATATGCTGCCGCAGTTATCTGGTTGATGTGTGCCTCCGGAGACGTACTTGGCGTTATACTCACCCCAAGGTCTTTCTCCTTTGCCGAGTTTTGTAGCCCTTGTCCACCTAGCCTGTACTCTGTCAGCGGTCTTCTTTGTCCTTCTCCGATCTTCATGACTTTGCATTTGGTGGGATTGAATTCGAGAAGCCAGTTGCTAGACCAGATGTCAAGCTTGTCCAGGTCTGTTTGAAGTCCTGCTTGGTCCTCTTCCGATGTGATTCTCCTCAATAATTTCACATCATCTGCGAACAGAGACACTTCTGCGTCTATCCCATCTGTCATGTCGTTTACATATACCAAGAATAACACTGGTCCTAGGACTGACCCCTGCGGTGTGTGTGTACTCACCTATTTGTACTCACCTATTTGTGGTTGCAGGGGTCGAGTCATAGCTCCTGGCCCCGCCTCTTCACTGATTGCTACTAGGTCCTCTCTCTCCCTGCTCCATGAGCTTTATCAAACCTAGTCTTAAAACTATGTATGGTTCCTGCCTCCACTATGTCGCTTTCTAAGCTATTCCACTTCCTGACAACTCTATGACTGAAGAAATACTTCCTAACATCCCTTTGACTCATAGGAGTCTTCAACTTCCAATTATGACCCCTTGTTTCTGTGTCCCCTCTCTGGAACATCTTGTCTCTGTCCACCTTATCTATTCCTCGCAGTATTTTATATGTCGTTATCATGTCTCCCCTAACCCTCCTGTCCTCTAGTGTCGTCAGGCCGATTTCCCTTAACCTTTCTTCGTAGGACAATCCCCTTAGCTCTGGGACTAGTCTTGTTGCAAACCTTTGCACTTTCTCTAATTTCTTGACGTGCTTGACCAGGTGTGGGTTCCAAACCGGTGCTGCATACTCCAGTATGGGCCTGACGTATATGGTATACAGAGTCTTGAATGATTCCTTAGTGAGGTATTGGAACGCTATTCTTAGGTTTGCCAGCCGCCCGTATGCTGCAGCAGTTATCTGATTGATGTGTGCCTCAGGAGATGTGCTCGGTATTATACTCACCCCAAGATCTTTTCTTTGAGTGAGGCTTGCAGTCTTTGGCCACCTAGACTATACTCTGTCTGCGGTCTTCTTTGCCC
>WNWK01026415.1:0-27407 GCA_009830355.1 Cherax destructor | reverse complement strand
TCAATGATGAGAAATTTCAATTACTCAGATACGGAAAACGTGAAGAAATTAAAATCTCTTCGGAGTACAAAACTAATTCCAACCACACAATAGAGAAAAACTAATGTCAAAGACCTGGGAGTGATCATGTCAGAGGATCTCACCTTCAAGGACCATAACAAAGTAGCAATTGCATCTGCTCGAAAAATGACAGGATGGATAATGAGAACCTTCAAAACCAGGGATGCCAAGCCCATGTTGACACTTTACAGATCGCTTGTTCTATCTAGGCTAGAATATTGCTGCACACTAACGGCACCTTTCAAGGCGGGTGAAATTGCTGACCTTGAAAATGTGCAGAGAACCTTCACCGCATGCATAAATGCGATAAACCACCTCAACTACTGGGAACGCTTGAAGTTCCTAAACCTGTACTCTCTAGAACGCAGGCGGGAGAGATACATTATTATATACACATGGAAAATTGTCGAGGGCTTAGTACCAAACTTGCACACAAAATCACTCCCTATGAAAGCAAAAGACTCGGCAGGCGATGTAACATCCCCCAATGAAGAGCAGGGGTGCCACTAGCACGTTGAGGGACAACACAATAAGTGTCAGGGCCCAAGATTGTTCAACTGCCTCCCAGCATACTTCAGGGGATTACCAACAAACCCCTGGCTGTCTTCAAACAGGCACTGGACAGGCACCTAAAGTCGGTACCTGACCAGCCGGGCTGTGGTTCGTACGTTGGACTGTTGCGGCCAGCAGTAACAGCCTGGTTGATCAGGCTCTGGTCCAACATGAGGCCTGGTCACAGACCAGGCCGCGGGGGCGTTGACCCCTGGAATTCTCTCCAGGTAGACTCCAGGTAGTCAACACCAATTCCATTATGTTTATATGCTACTATACTCTATTTGACCAATGTGCATTAGTTATATACTTATCAAAAAAATCCCCTTACTACAGATATCAGTACTATAACTCACCACACTATACATGATATAACAAAATCACTATTTAACCTAAATGATGAGTGATCACGTCGACCTGATCTAAACCTATTTAATCAAACACCCAATCAAAATTTACTGGAAAATAACTGCCTCTACTACACAGCATCACAAGCCCACACTGTCCTAAACACTACTAAAAGTATAACAGTTCTTAACTACAACGTCCTATCCTTAAGCAAACACTATGATGACCTCCTTGCCCTCCTTGATTCCCTAAAGACAACTTTCACATGTATTGTCCTTACTGAAACCTGGCTTAAGCAGGATACAATAGATAGCTACTCGCTACCAGGATACACAGCAATACACAACTGCAGACCACATCAAGTTGGGGTGGTATTGCAATCTATTACTCTAATGAAATATTTGTTGTGACACCACTTGCTATAATGATGAATATGGAGAATATATTTTTGCTAATTTTACTGCACAAAACCTTAAGACTCACATAACAATCGGGCCATTTACCGGATGCCTCATACAAACATCCCAAATTTTAGTGATCAACTAAAAACGCTAATAACAACCAAATGAACAAACACCACCTTATCTTAGCTGGAGACTTCAACATCAACCTTGGCCAACCAGATGACCAGCCAGTAATCGATTTCATCAACAATATGAACAACACACTTCTCATACCAACAATAACCAAACCAACTAGGCTTACTGAGTCAAGTGCAACCATAATCGACCATATATGGACCAATATCCTAGCCCCCCTTAAATTGGGGATACTAACAGACAGCACTACAGACCACTACCCCACCTTCCTCTTAACAAACATTAGTAAACCACCCCTAGAATACACCAAAGTTTCATTTAGACTCCATGACCAGGCATAAATAAATAACTTCACAGCAGAGATAGAGACGGTTAACTAGGCTATAGAATTCTCAAACGCCAAGGGTATCAATGATTGGACAGACAACTTTCTTAATAAATTACATAGACTATAAAACAAACATTGTCCTATAAAAATGAAACAGATTATGAATAAACGGCTAGACTGCCCATGGCTAACTAAAGCTTACTAAAATCTATTAACAAGAAACATCAATATGAAAAGCAATATAGACAGGGATTCATACATAAAGATTTATTAAACTCTATTCATCAGTTCTCGAAAACTAATAAAAAATGCCAAACAATTAAACTACTCCAGCAGATTCACTGAAACAAGAGGAGATATAAAAAGACCTGGAAAACACTCTCACAGATTATGGGCACCCATAAACTGAAAACATCTAGGGATATTGTCCTAACTAAACCAAACGAAACACCACTACAGCCTATTGAGAGAATAAACAAGATAAATGACTTCTTCTCAACCATAGGATCAAATCTTGCCAGTAAAATCCCAGATACCAATGCCCGAGCAAGTGATTATCTAGATGGGAATTTCCCATCCTCCTTATATCTTGCACCTACTGAACCCACTGAAGTCACCATGATAATCAAGTCACTTAAAAATAAATCAGAGCATCTGTCTCAAGTCTTACCATTAATATACAAACGAGCCGCTCATGTCCTTTCACATCCTATTTCATTACTTTTTAACAAATTATTAGAAACTAGCACTTTCCCGACACTACTCAAAACAGCAAGGGTTACACCAATACACAAAGGTTGTGACCCCACAGACGTAAACAACTATAGGCCTATATCAAATCTACCGTTGCTATCCAAAATCTTCGAGAAACTTGTGCACAAGAGATTATACTCGTTTATAACGACACAAAGCATACTCAACCCCTGCCAATTTGGCTTCAGGAAAATAAAAGCACTAACGATGCAATAGTAAAAATGATAGACCTGCTTTACACAGCACTCGAAAATAAGGAATATCCATTAGAACTTTTTATTGACCTAAGGAAAGCTTTCGACACAGTAAACCACGGCATCCTACTCCACAAACTTGACTGCTATGGAATAAGAGGTTTAGCTCTAGCATACTTCAAATCCTACCTCACTAATAGGTATCAGTATGTCACTATTAAAGACACATCCTCCACGACGACCAATTGACACCGAGTACCGCAGAGAAGTGTCCTTGGTCCTCTGCTCTTCCTCTTATACATCAATGATCTTCCCAATGTATCACAACACCTGAAACCAATACTCTTTGCTGACGACACAACTTATGTCATCTCCCACACAAATCTTGCCACGCATAATACCATTGCTAACGACGAATTAATAAAAATATCAACATGGATGACAGCCAATAAACTTACACTCAACACTAATAAGACCTTCTATATTATGTTTGGCAACAGAGCAGGTGATCCACAATTAAACATTAAGATCAACACTACACCTATTGCTAAACATCTAGTTGACCTAACTTTTATTGTCTTGTGTAAGCCTATCCGTTCCTAGTAATTTTCCTGGTACAGTAAATGATGAAATGATCACTAAGACCTGTGGTAATGACCCCCGACTGACTAATGTTCTCAGGGCGGTTACAAAGTATGTGGTCAATTAGGGTGGCTGAGAACTGTGTGATCCGGGTTGGTTATTAATTAGTTGGTGTAACTATTTAAATCCAGCATTTGCTTATATCTTTTACATAGCCCGTTATTTTGCTGTTGAAAACAGATGTTGAAGTCTCCCAGTATTACTGTCTCTACATTGTTATCAAGTCCTGACAAGACTCTCGAAAAGTCCTCTAAGAACTGGTCATGGGCGGGAGGGCGATAACTAGTTCCTACTAAGATGGGTTTGGTCTGGGTAGCAACACTTCAAACCATAGAATCTCCAGTTTATTGTCATTTAAATCAGGTCTTGGATTATAGGCTAAGTCGTTCTTTATGTGGCACATACCCCACCACCTTTTCTTTTCCTATCTAAGCGTTTTATATTGTAACTGTAGTGGTTATAGGTTAGTAAAACCCAGAGTAACTAAAACCATGTACTCTCTAAGGCTGCTCCATAACAACAACGACAATAACAAAACAATTATAAATGACTAGACAAACAAACATAGTATTCAATCCCCTACTGCTCCCAACCCCTTACATTCCTCCTTTTCTAAATTACATTATATCATCCAACTTATAAATCCAACCTATCTGGAGGTTTGACAACTCTGCTGGAACGCCGGAGAAATTTGGGGGGTTTGCCTGTCCTCAGGTGCCTCCTCTTCTCTCACCCGGCTGGTCCCCTTATCAAACCTCCCAGGAGGTTCTTCCTGTATGCTAACCTGCTCTTTAAGTTTATTACCATTATTATCTGTTGTGGGCAGTTCTTTAAACCACTCCTTACTGCTTCTGGTACTGTTGGAATCAGTGGTTGTTCTCCACTCCCAAACCTTGGCATGAGCTGATCATATGCCTTTTCCATATCATGTTACCAAACCCTCTAATTAACACTTTATAATTCCTAACCCCTAATACCTCCACAATTTTTCCTTCTAACCAAGGGTCACCTTTCCCAAAGTTCCTTGCATACACAGCATCATCAACTTTAAAATGCTTCACCACTCCTTGAAGGTCACCAGCAGGCATGTTAGGCAATGAATTGTCCTCTTTAACATGACATTTGACAGCCGATACAGGGACTTTAAAATTCGTATGAAACATCATTTCTGCTGGTGTCTTATTTGTGGAGGAATGAACAGTTTTCCTATGGTTATATAAGAACCTACATAATCTGGTATTGAGAGAACCTTTTATAAACTTGTGTAAACTTCCTTCAATGACCTTACCGCCCTCTCCGCAGACCATTTGATGAAGGATGGTATGGGGCTGGAGTAACATGTTCAATACTATTCTTACTAAGAAGGCTTCCAGCTCTTGTGAGACAAAATAAGCAGCATTATCTGACACAACTGTGTCTGGTAACCCAAAATTACAAAAGGATTTCCTCAGTAACTCAGTAGTAACTGTGGATGTCATGGAACTAGTTACTTGCACATCTAAGAATTTTGAAAAGGAATCCACAATTACCAAAAAATATTTGCCCTCAACAGGACCTGCATAATCTATATGCACTCTAGACCATGGTGTCCCAGTGCTGGGCCAAGATAGGACAGGAGATGAATTTGGCTTAAAATTCTGAAAACAAATGGGACAACTCTTTGTCACTTCTGCAATATCTTGGTCCATCTTTGGCCACCAGACCCACTGCCTAGCTTCTGTTTCATAGCATTGATACCATTAACCTATATGCAGATGCTCCAATACCTTACATCTCAATTTTACAGGCACTACCACTCTATTTCTATACAATAATACATTATCATGAACAGTCAGATCTGATTTGACTGAATTATAATCAGATAAAAATACACTGTTTTTACACCATCCATATTTAACATTATTTACTACTTGGGATAATACAGCATCTATCCAAGTTCCCTCTTTGTCAAATGATAAGTGTTTGAAATCGAGGAACTCTACTAATCTCACATATTCCAAAGGTATACCTGATTCTAAGCTGTGATCTTCAATAGGTAATCTACTAAATGCATCTGCAATAACATTTTCCTTACCAGCCTTGAATGACAATTCATAATCATACTGAGCTAATAACAGAGCCCAACGCTGAATTCTGGCATTTGCATTTACTGGAATATGTTTCCCTTTACCAAACAACCCTAGCAATGGTTTATGATCTGTGCGAGCAACAAACTTTCTCCCTAGCAAAAAATATCTGAATTTCTTAACAGCATACACCAAAGCTAGACCTTCTTTATCAAGTTGAGAATAATTCTGTTCTGCCGGAGAAAGTTTCTTACTAGCAAAATACACAGGGTTTTCCTGGCCATTTACTACCTGGATTAACACACATCCAACACCCACAGAAGAAGCATCAACCTCAATTATTAATGGATGCTCTCCCGTAAAATTAGTCAACAAAGCTGAACACTCAATTGTTTTTAATCCTTTGAACAGCTTCCTCTTCCACTGAAGACCACTCAAATGTAGCCCCCTTTTTTTAACAAATCATACAGTGGTGCCAAAATTAAAGAAAAATTCTTAATAAACTTACAATAGTAAGTCACCATCCCCACAAAAGACTGAACTTCTCCTACAGACGTAGGTGAAGGTTTAATACCTGCCCCAGAAATCTCATACCCCAGATATGCAATAGATCTGGCTTTCAACACTGACTTATCCTTATTCAATACTACATTATGCTCTTGTAAAATACTCAACACCTGCCTGAGTCTGACATCATGCTCAACTTCCGTGGCACCACATATTATGATATCATCTAAATAGGATGCAACCCCATCCAGGTTAACAAACAATTGGGAAATAAATTTCTGGAAAATACCAGGAGATGAGGAAATTCCAAATGGTAATCTCTTATATTTAAAAAAGACCCTGTGGGTATTAATTACTAAAAGATGTTGGCTCCTCATCTACAGGTATCTGTAAATAAGCATCCTTCAAATCTAATTTTGTAAATATTTTACCTTTACTCACTACAGACAATAATTCCTCAATCCTGGGTAAAGGATATCTTTCACAATGAATGTTTTGATTTACATATTTAAAATCCCCCATATTCTCATAGACTTAGAGTCAGCCTTTAATACTGGGACAATAGGCACAGACCATTCACTATGCGAAATAGGCTCAATAATGCCTTTCTGCACTAATTTTTCTAATTCATTCTCAATCATCTCTTTGTGAAAAAATGGTACTGGCCGTGCTTTCACAAACTTAGGAACAGCATCACTTTTCACATGAATTTTGGCCACAAAGCTGGAGATAGGTTTACTAGAATCTACCCTAAAATTATCTAACATTTCTTCAGCACTGTCTAGTTTGTTAATTTTGGTAGATTCATCCAATCCAATTCAATTCAATTCATTCATCCAATGAGGTCTTTCCCACACAAGTTACTATTATGGGATTTCACTACATAAAACACCTGTGACACCTCTAAGTTATTATATCTTACCGGCAAAACCACCTGTCCCAGAAGGTTTATTTTCCAGTTATCATATGCATTTACCCTCCTAGAACATGGCTCAATGTGCCCCTTTACTGCCTCTACCCAGTCTTTGGATAAAGTCGAGATGGACGCCCCACTGTCAATCTTAAAAGGTACCTGTTGATTGTTAATGATAAACCCATATTTCTCTGCCTTCATGGAAAACACTATCCTCTAAGGCATATAAGCTCATCACTTTCTCATCCTCTGAACTATCACCGCCATCCAGCACCTTAATTGACTTTGTTCTAGGATATCTAGGTGATTGCTGTGTCCTTGCTGTCCTGTTTTTTTCAATACTCGAATTTGATACAGCCTTAGGAGACACTTTTGACGATTTCTCTCTACACACTCTTCTCAAGTGGCCTTTCTTATGACACTTATTACAGAAAAAGTCTTTAAACCTACAAGTACTACTACTGTGCTGGAACCCACAATGTTTACATTTTACAGCATTAATCACTTGTACCGCAGGAGCAGAGTTCTGAACTGTAACAAATGCCTGTTCCAAGTTCAAAAGTTTGTCAAATAGTTTTGCAGACTGCACACTTTGCAAATCCAAATTTTCTGCAACTAGGTGAGGAAAATATACTTCATCCACCACCGCCATAAACAACTGGTCCCTCACTCTGGGGTCAAATTGTCCCCCAAAGGTACAGTTCACAGCCAATGCTTTTAAATCTGTATATAATTCATGCAGGACTCACCCTGTCGTTTCTTCCTCTGCTGAAAAGCCAACAAACTGCGGTGGTAGGCTGGTTTCACTGCATAATAACTTTTCAGTGCCGCGACCAAGTCGTCGTAACTCTTCGTGTGTGGTAATTCTGGAGCACACACATTACCTAAAACACTGTAAGTTTCTGATCCCAGGGACACTAGCAAGAAATTCCTCTTGTTATCTTGCTCTTTAATTTCTAAGTGAGCGAAATCGGCTTCCAACAAGCTTAGCCAAAGCTCCAAAGAAATCTTACGTGGGTCGAAAGGTTCCAACCTTCCTTGTGCTGTCGCCGCCATGCCGTCACTTGTGCTGCTGTAGATTTTTAATAATCACCGCTCTGCTGCAACGTTCTCGGCTGCCAATATTCCTACTACTTCAGTCCACATTGGCCCACTATCCTTGGCTCGATGATCCCATCCTCGTCGCCACTGTAGTGGTTGTAGGTTAGTAAAACCCAAAGTAACTAAAACCATGTACTCTCTAAGGCTGCTCCATAACAACAACGACAATAACAAAACAATTATAAATGACTGAACCAAACAAACAGTATTCAATCCCCTACTGCTCCCAACCCCTTACAGTAACCTTCTATTTTGACCTCGTCGTCAGTCACCGTGTCATCCAACCAGGATTCCGAGATGGATATAACTGCCGCTCTAGTTCTGTTAGCTAGAATCCTAATCTCTGCCAATTTTGGAAGAAGTGATCTTGCGTTGACATGAATAAAGTGAAGGCCTGTTTTCCTAAGACAATCATAATCATCAATAAATGGCAAGGGGTCATTAGCATTAAAAATAGGAAAATGAATGTCATCATTGCTAAAGGGTAACTGTGCCAAAGTGCATTTGTTACAAACAAAATGAAATCTGGCACCATTACCATAATTGAACACACATCCATTATGCACCCAACCTTTACACAATTTACAACCGGTAAGTTTACTGTTCTTTTTTCATACCTTAGTACAGTGTATACAAATGTCTGGTGGTGTCTGAGATAATAATGTTTCTATTGTCTGTGCATTACCTATAGCGTTAAGGTTATCATTACTAGCAACTAGACCGTCATTATCACCATGACTTATCTGTCTGTTTTGCACCTGTACCATAGATTGAGGTCCTGGATTAGTATGAATATCGCCACTTAATAGCGCCACTATAAAAGCTGTGCGCCATTGTTTTGTTTTGGAGATGTGGGGTTGCCAAACCTTGCGGCGATAGTGGCACTTACGTTTCTGGTATGATGGCCACTGTTGGGCTTTCACTTTCCAGGAGCTATCACCTCATTCACCTTTTCCAGACCCCATGACTGATTTCCTTCTTTCGAGAAATGCACAATAATGATAAATATCATTATGGCAGCCTGAACCCCTCTGATGCCAGCCATAGTTACTCTTCACTCTTTATCACTTCACAACAAAAATTTGTTTTCTTTTCTTTACTTTTTATTAAAAAGAAACCACTGATCCTATCAGACACCTAGCAATGCCTAGTAGCTACTCTAGAAATCACCACTGGTTACTAGCAAATTTTCTGTTATCACATACCCGGATTACCCCTCACTTGTCCCCTTCCTTCGTAAACTCCCATCACTCCTCACTTCATAGTCCGGCTTCCCCTATCACACTTCTAACTCATTTCCATCCTGGCAGTGTAAAAAGTAGTTTTTCAAAGGCGATGTCCGCACACAGCCCCATCAATCCCATATAGTGGGGCTCGTCGTTGTTGCTATTCCTCGTAGAGTTGATGTGTCAGCCATTTTTAAAAGCAGTGAGGGAAAAAAACCCGGCTACTGCCCCTGACAGATTCCTTGGAGTTTTGTCGTTAGATTTGGCGTTTTCTCCTATGTTTCCCTCCTAATGTACACTGGTCATTAATATGGAAGTCCACCATTAAAATATCCTTGGTTGGTTAACTATTCACTTCTTTCCCACATTTAGCACTGAGGGAGAACCGCCGGTATAGCCTGACAGTTTCCTGGAGTTTGTTTTGTAGATTTATCGGTTTCTCCTGTGTTTCCCTCCCATTACCACTGCTGCAGTTGATATGATGGTCAGGTACTGTCAGTATAATTAGAATGTCGCTTCGTAGTTGTACATCTGGCAGTAGCTGGTGATTGTATGCAGTCAGCCATGTTTAAATGATCACTTGCACCCCTCACCTGGCACTGAGGGAAAAAAATCGACACTACACTACATTACAGACCTGTCAGTTTCCTTGTATTTTGTTGATTAGGTTTTTCCTTATGTTGACTTCACATTAACACTGTGCAGTTGATATGGGAGTCAGTCACTTCAGTGTTGTGGAAATCGTTGCTTGTCAAGATTGTACGTCTGGTAGCGGGTCTGGTATTTGAATGCCGGTCTCCTCTTTTGGTCATATTTGGTCCATTTCGCTGTAGTCACCGTCAGTTTTCTTGTCACTGTAAGTTCCTTGTATGTTGTTGCAACAGTTCCTACAAATAGACCATTGCTGGGGTCTCAACGGCCCAGGGAATGGCAAAATATAGGAGCAGCCTTGTTGTTGCTGCCTGGTGCCACATGCTCTAAACCAAAATATAGCAAATTATAGCTATTTGAAACATATTATGTTATGACGCCGCGCAACAAAAAAAAATCGTAACCGCACAAAATGAATTATTTTTTTTTTTTTTTTTTTCCTTTCTAATACACTAAATTTACCACTCAACATCATTGAAAGTGTGGGCGGGGCTTATTGCAGAGGTGGGCGGAGCCAAGTGGCTCTCAGCTAAGGATGATAATTGCTTGATCATAAGTTTGACACTCCCAACAAATATCTTTATACTGAGATTATTATTACTAATACACTTTATCCACTTATACCATTTATTCAATAAATATATCAGACATATGATATATAAAATAAAAGCATAATAAAGACTGCCAAAATAATAATAATTACTTAATATGAGAGGCAATCATCGGAGACCTTGTGTCTAGCGATGTTTCTGCTTATAACTACAGTTTTCTCTATTGCCTCTCTGGTATACTAAAAAAAAACGGTGTTTTAACACGGGAAACAGTAAGAAATCACTTAAAAATGTAAGTAATGAATAGAAAAAGACCAAAATAGCGCGATTTTCATGAATCTTTTGACGTAAATGAGGCGTGAGCGCGTCTCGCGATTATCTCGAAAGTAAGATTTTGGCCTATTGTTTAATACCCCTCCATTATTAATGATTAAATTGAAATCTCGAAGACAGTAGGCATATGTCTTCTCTCACCCAAATCCAGTTATACTGGCCAACACTGTTAATGCCGAATTACAGAAAATATCAACATGGATGACGACTAACAAGCTTACTCTCAATACTGACAAGACCTACTTCATACAGTTTGTAAGCAAAGCCACAAATGTTCCACTTAACATAACACTTAATGGTACACCCATCACAAGACTCACAGAGGAAAATTCCTAGGAATCCACCTTGACAGTAGCCTTAAATTCCAAACACATATACAACAAATTTCCAAGAAAATCTCGAAGACAGTAGGCATATTATCAAAGATACGCTATTATGTACCTCAATCAGCTCTCCTTGCACTATATCATTCACTTATCTACCCGTATCTCACCTATGGAATCTGTGCATGGGGATCAACAACGTTAAATCACCTTAGACCACTCATAACACAACAAAAGGCCGCAGTCAGAATGATAACAAATTCCCACTCTAGACAGCATACTCCACCAATATTCAAAAGTCTCAAACTACTCACCGTAAAGAACATTCATACTTACTCTTGTGCCTACTACATATATAAAACTTTACACTCTAATATAAACCCTCTGCTCAAAACTCTCCTCACCAACTTTAATAGGACCCATGACCACAAACACGACACAGATCACTTTTTGATATACCCCGTGTTCATATCAACCTATGTAAAAATTCTATGCACATAAAGGGCCCCAGAATCTGGAATTCATTACCAGTAAATATTAAGATAATCTTGTCTGAAAATCAATTTAAGACTCAACTCAAAAAACCACCTACTCACCCAAACCTAAATGATCATGCTATAAACTACTTTGAAAAATGCTCATTGTTACTTTCCTATACGATAATCTCAATTTTTAATAATATGTTACTATTATGTTACCCCTACTCATATTATAAGTTAATGTCAAAAATGCTCAATGTTATTTTCCTTAAGATAATCTCAATTCCATATTATCATTCAAGAATCTTAACACCTGTAACAATCTAAGATCTAATATCATTATATAATAATTTAAACAGTAAAATTTCATCATATTGTAATTTTGAAAATAATTTTTAACTAGAATAAACTCAATAAATTTCTCTAATATTAAGTACCTAGTTTTTAAGGACTAGAATAAGCTGCCCCTAATGCCATGGCATGTCAGTGGCTCTCCTTGCACTCAATTTACATTGTAACTTCCAATACCCATGTAACCTGCAATGAAATAAAATTTGTTTGTTTGTTTGTTTTGTTTGAAATGAATTTCACAGGGAACGTAAAGCAAAATGTGTTTGTATTTACAGTGGTAAAAAATTGGAATATCTCAAATATTTTTATTTTGTGGGGGTAAAAAGGCAGATATTTTGGTGAGTGTTAAAAGCGTTACAAATTTATTTTTTTTCGGCATGAAGATAAACTATCTTACATTAATTAAATCCATAGGTAATTCGTGTTAGACGTATTCTAAGAGTGGGAAGTGTCCCCAGTGCCGCAAGTGCCACCAGACCGGAATACGATGCTGCCATTTGTCATAATCAGTATTTTTTTTCTCTCTCTGTTGTTTATTGGCCGATCTTTTTGAAACTTTCTCACGTCTTGCTAAGTACATGCTTCTAAACGTATACCAAAAAGCAAAAAAAATCGGACGAAAATAACGGAAGTGCCATGAGCCATGAGCTTACGCCCCTTATTAATGAGAAGAATTAAATCAGTCGAGGATCAGGCAGGACTACAAAGAGACCTGGACAGGCTACAAACCTGGTCTAGTAACTGGCTCCTTGAATTTAACCCTACTGAATGCAAAGTCATGAAGATCGGGGAAGGGCAAAGAAGATCGCAGAGTATAGTCAAGGCAGCCAAAGACTGCAAACCTCACTCAAGGTAAATGATCTTGGGGTGAGTATAATACCGAGCACATCTCCTGAGGTACACATCATTCAGATAACTGCTGCAGCATATGGGCATCTGGCAAACCTAAGAATAACATTCCAATACCTCACTAAGGAATCGTTCAAGACTCTGTACACCATATACGTCAGGCCAATACTGGAGTATGCAACTCCAGTTTTGAACCCACACCTGGTCAAGCACGTCAAGAAATTAGAGAAAGTGGAAAGGTTTTCAACAAGACTAGTCTCAAAGCTAAGTGGATTGTCCTACGAAGAAAGGTTAAGGGAAATCGGCCTGACGACACTAGAGGACAGGAGGGTTAGGTGAGGCATGGTAACGACATATAAAATACTGCGAGGAATAGATAAGGTGGACAGAGACAGGATGTTCCAGAGAGGGGACACAGAAACAAGGGGTCACAATTGGAAGTTGAAGACTCCTATGAGTCAAAGAGGTGTTAGGAAGTATTTCTTCAGTCATAGAGTTGTCAGGAAGTGGAATAGCTTAGATAGTGACGTATTGGAGGCAGGAACCATACATAGTTTTAAGACGAGGTTTGATAAAGCTCATGGAGCAGGGAGAGAGAGGACCGTGACTCCTATCAGGGAGGCTAAAGTGTCACCACTGTGACTCCTATCAGGGAGGCTAAAGTGTCACCACCGTGACTTCTATCAGGGAGGCTAAAGTGTCATCACCGTGACTCTTATCAGGGAGGCTAAAGTGTCACCACCGTGACTCCTATCTGGGAGGTTAAAGTGTCATCATCGTGACTCCTATCAGGGAGGCTAATGTGTCACCACCGTGACTCCTATCAGGGAGGCTAAAGTGTCACCACCGTGACTCCTATCAGGGAGGCTAAAGTGTCACCACCGTGACTCCTATCAGGGAGGCTAAAGTGTCACCACCGTGACTCCTATCAGGGAGGATAAAGTGTCACCACCGTGACTCCTATCAGGGAGGATAAAGTGTCACCACCGTGACTCCTATCAGGGAGGATAAAGTGTCACCACCGTGACTCCTATCAGGGAGGATAAAGTGTCACCACCGTGACTCCTATCAGGGAGGCTAAAGTGTCACCACCGTGACTCCTATCAGGGAGGCTAAAGTGTCACCACCATGACTCCTATCAGGGAGGATAAAGTGTCACCACCGTGACTCCTATCAGGGAGGATAAAGTGTCACCACCGTGACTCCTATCAGGTAGGATAAGGTGTCACCACCGTGACTCCTATCAGGGAGGCTAAAGTGGGCGTAACACCACAGTGGCTACTCTGACAGGGAAGCTGGAGTGGGAGTGACACCACCGTGGCTACTGTGACGGGAAGGCTGGAGTGGGAGTGACACCACCATGGCTACTCTGACAGGGAGGTTGGAGTGGGAGTGACAGCACCGTGGCTACTCTGACAGGGAGGTTGGAGTGGGAGTGACACCACCGTGGCTACTGTGACGGGAAGGCTGGAGTGGGAGTGACACCACCGTGGCTACTCTGACAGGGAGGTTGGAGTGGGAGTGACACCACCGTGGCTACTCTGACAGGGAGGTTGGAGTGGGAGTGACACCACCGTGGCTACTGTGACAGGAAGGCTAGAGTGGGCGTAACACCACCGTGGCTACTGTGTCAGGGAGGCTGGAGTGGGAATAACACCACCGTGGTTACTGTGTCAGGGAGGCTGGAGTGGGAATAACAACACCGTGGTTACTGTCAGGGAGACTGGAGTCAATCCAAATTAGCAAATCATGAATTACAAATAACAATTTAACAATTAATAATAATAATAATAATAAAATTATTATAATATTATTATAATCAAATAATTATTTGTGACCACTGTCAGCCTTAGAGTTATCTCTGAGTTACCAGACCTTTCCACGTGGAGGCCAGTGGATTGTCTTTAAGGTCCACCCCTCCCCCTTCGCCTTCCCCACGTTCATGTGTCCAGGAATCCATCCGTGGGCCCCGGATGTCTCCCCTTCCTCACTTCCTTAAGGTCAGCCTTGTTTCTCTCTCTCTCTCTCTCTCTCTCTCTCTCTCTCCTCTCTCTCTCTCTCTCTCTCTCTCTCTCTCTCTCTCTCTCTCTCTGCCTTAGCCTTCCACAGGTTCATGTGTCCAGGAATCCATCCGTTCGCTCCCGGATGTCTCCCCTTCCCCCACTTACCTAAGGTCGGCGGTGCCTGTTGTGATAGAAACACAGGCCTTATTCCTAGGCTTTATTGAACACAGAATCCATGGTACATGTCTGCAACAGAAGAAAATAAAGGCTAGTACATATAATGACTGCTGCTGCAGGACAGGTGATGTAAGGTGCATATGTCCTCAGAAAAGCTATAGCTACTGGCGACATATTTAAGTCTTGCCCTTTAGATTAGGAAAAAGATATCCCAATGTTTACCAAAGCAGAGCAATGTTGCAACAGTCTTCATCACAGTTGAGTTGTGTTTCATGAATATTTTCCTAAGTGCAGCAACACTTGAGCAACGTGCATCCCAAACAGTGCAATGATCAGCAATATTTTCCCAAGCAGTGCTCAACTATGATGATGGTCAGCACAACAGTGTTTTGCAGTGTTCAGCACAGCAAAACAGTGTTGAAGAATAAACACAGGGCAAAACAGGATACTCCTAGGTTAGACCTGTGGAAAATATTGGGTATTTTCCCGAAAGGTTATACTCGATAGCCTTTCTAATGTGAATATTCTTAATGTGTGGCTGTTGGTTCGTATTTTTCTTGAGATGAGGAAAGAACCATCGCGACGGTGGCTTGGGTACGCGGGACTGGGTCATACGAGGGCAGTCGCGCTCGTGGGATAAAGGTGAATGGAGGTGAACGATGGGTGGGCTCTGGATATAATGGAGATGGAAATCGACGTTTACTACGACCAAATTGCGGTTAATGGTCTCTCTTCACAATAGTGAATGTTGTGAATATTCGCCGGGCATAATGTGGGACATTAAGTCAAGAAACTATAATAATAGAGTGATAATGTGTTAAACAGTGAGCGACGCCGTCATGGCGGTGTTGATGGCGGAAATGTGCGTCGCTTCGATCAGCGTTCATCGCACGCAATTATTAATGGATTAACTTCTAACGAGAGTAAATTAATGGGACATTAAACCGACGTGTGAATAGTGTGTAAAGTGTTGCGTATAAACTCTAAGCAAGGGTATAGTGAGAGGATATGAATCACTACCCCGACCAACCACGTTAAATAACGCCCGGTCTCGTGGGCGTCAGAGAGTTCAAGGGATCAATCTTCTCTTGACTCATCGGGACAACCACCAACATCATCGTCTTGCCAGAAGAATAATCTACCGAGCAGGACCACGAGATCCGTCGAAGAATAGCGACAAGAATGTTGTTTCTTCCCCACTGTAAGTACTCTTATTGTCTTAGCAACCGTCTGGCCAGTAGGTATGTTGGGATAATGTGGGTTTACGGTGGGACTGATAATGACGGGATCTTCAAGTGAACAGCAATGGCACGGATAAAGGGTGAGTGATATTAAGTTGTACTCTTTCCTCCTTCTCCCCAATCAGTCAGACATTAACCCATACAGTCCACAAAATTTAACAATACCGTAACCATTGGTGTTACTCATTCTTAATAAACTGGTCAAGGATAGATGTGGATTTAGAGTGAGAATATCGAAGGGTCCCCTTAAATGTGACCAGGAGTGGGGCAAGTTTTCTCACACGCCTCAACGGGGGTAACCGCGGTAAAATTATACTAGTCGGTCCACTCCCCGGGAGATTATTTTGTTGTAAGTGGCGGTGAAGCCCAGACAGGTAATCTCTTAATTCCCCACAAGACCCATGAGGGTGAAAGGGAGATTTGGATAGTGGAAGAGAAGTGGGGGAGAGGAATGGTTGAGAGATTGAGGGAAAGAGCCGGAGCTAAACCCAGCCGCATAGCGTTGGTTGACCAGAGTAGAAAGAAAAAGCTGCTTGTTGCGCTGACTGTGAGCTAAATCAGCCGCATAGCGTTGGTTGACCAGAGTAGAAAGAAAAAGCTGCTTGTTGCGCTGACTATGAGCTAAACCAGCCGCATAGCGTTGGTTGACCAGAGTAGAAAGAAAAAGCTGCTTGTTACGCTGACTGTGAGCTAAACCAGCCGCATAGCGTTGGTTGACCAGAGTAGAAAGAAAAAGCTGCTTGTTACGCTGACTGTGAGCTAAACCAGCCGCATAGCGTTGGTTGACCAGAGTAGAAAGAAAAAGCTGCTTGTTGCGCTGACTGTGAGCTAAACCAGCCGCATAGCGTTGGTTGACCAGAGTAGAAAGAAAAAGCTGATTGTTGCGCTGACTGTGAGCTAAACCAGCCGCATAGCGTTTGTTGAGTAGAAAGAAAAAGCTGCTTGTTGCGCTGACTGTGAGCTAAAACAGCCGCATAACGTTGGTTGACCAGAGTAGAAAGAAAAAGCTGCTTGTTGCGTTAACTGTGAGCTCCTGCAAACCGTGATCCGGATTCAGATGACAAAGGACCGGGAATAGGTAGCGCATGTGTGTCATACGCGAGGTTACTGTTTGCTTTTTCTCGAATGCTACTGTAGATAGATGGAGAGGAATACGGAATTCATGGCTGGAAAAAAGGGCGTCTTTCAACATCCACCCCTGCAGAGGGCAGAGCAGAAAAAACAACTTTCAGACCATCTATCATTGGAAACAAAATGTAGAAGATTATCAAGTCATTATAATACATGTATTCTCTGCGTAGAACTTAATCAAGTCAGTACAATTAGTGAATTATCAACATAGATCTTGTAATAATTATGCATAATATATTTTTTATGCAACATGGCTTTACCTGAATTTGAATCAAACCTGTTGAGAAAGTGACCAAATCCTACATCCTTGATTTTTTTATGAAAGCAGAGAACCAGCGAAGACTGAACTGGATCAACCAGAACTAAAATATTCGCGCTGCTGATGATAACTACACCAGAGGTGTTGCTGCACTGCTGATGATAACTACACCAGAGGTGTTGCTGCTCGACCAACTGATAACAAAAACCTTCATTTATTTTGGTAGCTGAGCGACCCCACCATTACATTCCATTCCAAATTTTTTTCTGAAAAAAAATTGGTCAATGTTTAAGAAATAAGTAAATAAATAAGAATGTATGTAATTCAGAAAGTTTTATTTAAACTTTTGGTGCATAATATAATTTTGGTCATAAAATATAATTGTTTTACAGTGGTGTTTGTTAATTGTTAAATTATTGTAAACTTATGTAAAATATATTTAGTTGGATTAGGCTAAATTAAATAGCGATCGTTATAAGGTTCCTAGGTAACTTTTTTAAGATTCGTTCGGTAAAAATTATTAATTTTTACATTAACATAAATGAAACATATATATGCTTAAACGTACAACAAATTTTTTAGAAAGGACTTAATTTTCAATGAGTTCTTGCTAATTGACCAGCACGACACACACACACACACACACACACACACACACACACACACACACACACACACACACACACACACACACACACACACACATATATATATATATATATATATATATATATATATATATATATATATATATATAATACTGGAAAATATATATATATATATATATATATATATATATATATATATATATAATATATATATATATATATATATATATATATATATATATATATATATATATAATATATATATATATATATATAATATATATATATATAAATATATATATATATATATATATATTTCAACAAGTCGGCCGTCTCCCACCGAGGCTGGGTGACCCAAAAGAAAGAAAATCCCAAAAGAAAATACTTTCATCATCATTCAACACTTTCACCACACTCATACATAATCACTGTCTTTGCAGAGGAGCTCAGATACGACAGCTGAGAATTGTCCCTCCCAGCTGTCACTATCCCAGACCCCTCCTTTAAAGTGCAGGCATTGTACTTCCCATTTCCAGGACTCAAGTCCAATTAAATCAATTAACTGGTTTCCCTGAATCCCTTCACAAAATGTTACCCTGCTCACACTCCAACAGATCGTCATGTCCCAAAACCATTCGTCTCCATTCACTCCTATCTAACACGCTCACATGCTTGCTGGAAGTCCAAGCCCCTCGCCCACAATACCTCCTTTACCCCTTCCCTCCAACCTTTTCTAGGACGACCCCTACCCCGCCTTCCTTCCCCTACAGATTTATACGCTCTCCAAGTCATTCTACTTTGATCCATTCTCTTTAAATGACCAAACCACCTCAACAACCCCTCTTCAGCCCTCTGACAAATACTTTTAGTAACTCCACACCTTCTCCTAATTTCCACATTCCGAATTTTCTGCATAATATTTACACCACACATTGCCCTTAGACAGGACATCTCCACTGCCTCCAGCCTCCTCCTCGCTGCAGCATTTGCAACCCATGCTTCACACCCATATAAGAGTGTTGGTACCACTATACTTTCGTACATTCCCTTCTTTGCTTCCATGGATAACGTTTTTTGTCTCCACAGATACCTCAACGCACCACTCACCTCTTTTCTTTCATCAATTCTATGGTTAACCTCATCCTTCATAAACCCATCCGCTGACACGTCAACTCCCAAATATCTGAAAACATTTACTTCTTCCATAATCCCTCTCTCCAATGTGATATCCAATTTTTCTTTATTTAAATCGTTTGATACCCTCATCACCTTACTCTTATCTATGTTCACTTTTAACTTTCTACCTTTACACACTCTCCCAAACTCGTCCACTAACCTTTGCAACTTTTCTTTAGAATCTCCCATAAGTACAGTATCATCAGCAAAAAGTAACTGTGTCAACTCCCATTTTGCATTTAATTCTCCATAATTTAATCCCACCCCTCTCCCCAACACCCTAGCATTTACTTCTTTACAACCCCATCTATAAATATATTAAACAACCATGGTGACATTACACATCCCTGTCTAAGACCTACTTTTACCGGAAGTAATCTCCTCTCCTACACACCCTAACCTGAGCCTCACTATCCTCATAAAACTCTTTACAGCCTTCAGTAACTTACTACCTATTCCATACACTTGCAACATTTGCCACATTGCTCCCTATCCACTCTATCATATGCCTTTTCTAAATCCATAAATGCAATAAAAACTTCTCTACCTTTATCTAAATACTGTTCACATATATGCTTCACTGTAAACACTTGATCTACACATCCCCTACCCACTCTAAAGCCTCCTTGATCATCTGCAATCCTACTCTCTGTCTTACCTCTAATTCTTTCAATAATAACCCTGCCATACACTTTACCTGGTATACTCAATAAACTTATTCCCCTATAATTTTTACACTCTCTTTTATCCCCTTCCCTTTATATAAAGGAACTATACATGCTCTCTGCCAATCCCTAGGTACCTTCCCTCTTTCATACATTTATTAAACAAAAATACCAACCACTTCAGCACTATATCCCCCCTGCTTTTAACATTTCTGTCATGATTCCGTCAATTTCAGCTGCTTTACCCCTTTCATTCTACGTAATGCCTCACGCACCTCCCCATACTCACATCCTGCTCTTCTTCACTCCTAAACGATGTTGTACCTCCTGGCCAGTACATGAAATTACCGCCTCCCTTTTTCATCGACATTTAAAAGTTCCTCAAAATATTCCTGCCATCTACCCAATACCTCCAGCTCCCATCTACTAACTCCCCTACTCTGTTTTTAACTGACAAATCCATTCGTTCCCTAGGCTTTCTTACCTTGTTTATCTCACTCCAATTTTTTTTTCTTGTTTTCAGCAAAATTTCTTGACAGAGCCTCTCCCATTCTTTCATCCTCTCTTCTTTTACACTCTCTCACCACTCTCTTCACCTTTCTTTTACTCTCCATATACTCTGCTCTTCTATTAACACTTCTGTTTTGTAAAACCTCTCATAAGCTACCTTTTTCTCTTTTATCACACCCTTTACTTCTTCATTCCACCACTCACTCCTCTTTCCTCCCGCACCCACCCTCCTATAGCCACAAACTTCTGCCCCACATTCTAATACTGCATTTTTAAAACTATCCCAACTCTCTTCTACCCCCCCACTACTCATACTTGCACTAGCCCACCTTTCTGCCAATAGTTGCTTATATCTCACCCTAACTTCCTCCTCCCTTAGTTTATACACTTTTACCTCTCTCTTACTTGCTGTTGCCATTTTCTTTTTGTCCCATCTACCTTTTACTCTAACTGTAGCTACAACCAAATAATGATCTGATATATCCGTTGCCCCTCTATAAACATGTACATTCTGAAGCCTACCCATCAACCTTTTATCCACCAATACATAATCCAACAAACTACTTTCCTTACGTGCTATATCATACCTTGTATATTTATTTATCCTCTTTTTCATAAAATATGTATTACTTATTACCAAACCTCTTTCTACACATAGCTCAATTAATGGTTCCCCATTTACATTTACCCCTGGCACCCCAAATTTACCTACTACTCCCTCCACAACATTTTTACCCACTTTAGCATTTATATCCCCAACCACAATTACTCTTTCACTTGCTTCAAAACTCCCCACACACTCACTCAACATTTCCCAAAATCTCTCTCTCTCCTCTACACTTCTCTCTTCTCCAGGTGCATAAACACTTACTATAACCCACTTTTCACATCCAACCTTTATTTTACTCCACATAATCCTTGAATTTATATATTTATATTCCTTCTTTACCTGCCATAACTGATTATTCAACATTATTGCCACTCCTTCTTTAGCTCTAACTCTATTTGAAACCCCTGACCTAATCCCATTTATTTCTCCCCACTGAAACTCTCCTACCCCCTTCAGCTTCTTTTCATTCAAAACATCTACAATCATCTCTTTCTTATCATTCGCACAACATCCACGCACATTCAAACATCCCACTTTGACGGTTTTCTTATTTTTCTTTTTAGTAAGCTATACAGGAAAAGGGGTTACTAGCCCATTGTTCCCGGCATTTTAGTTGACTTTTACAACACGAATGGCTTACGGAGGAAAGATTCTTATTCCACTTCCCCATGGATATGAAAGGAAAAGCAATAAGAACAAGAACTATTAAGATAAAATCAAAGAAAACTCAGATGAGTGTGTATTCATAAATGTGTACATGTTTGTGTAGCGTGACCTAAGTGTAAGTAGAAGTAGCAAGACGTACCTGAAATCTTGCATGTTTATGAGACAGAAAAAAGACACCAGCAATCCTACCATCATGTAAAACAGTTTCAGGTTTCTGTTTCACAGTCACCTGGCAGGATGGTAGTACCCCCCTGGGTGGTTGCTGTCTACCAACCTATATATATATATATATATATATATATATATATATACATATATATATATATATATATATATATATATATATATATATATATATATATATATATATATATATATATATATATATATATATATATATATATATATTATATATATGTCGTGTGTGTGTTTTTGTGTGTACTCACCTAGTTGTGGTTGCAATGGTCGTCACAGCTCCTGGCCCCGCCTCTTCACTGGTCTCTATTAGGTCCTCTTCCTGCTCCAGGCTGAATCATACCTCTCCTTAAAGCTATGTATGGATCCTGCCTCCACTACATCATTTCAACTATTCCACTTCCTGATAACTCTGTGACTGAAGAAATACTTCTAACATCTGTGTTATCTGAGTCTTCATCTTCCAAATGTGACCCATTTTGCTGTGTCCAAAAAAAAAAAAAAAAAAAAAAAAAAAAAAAAAAAAAAAAAAAAAAAAAAAAAAAAAAAAAAAAAAAAAAAAAAAAAAAAAAAAAAAAGCTATGTATGGATCCTGCCTCCACTACATCATTTCACAGACTATTCCACTTCCTGATAACTCTGTGACTGAAGAAATACTTCCTAACATCCCTGTGATTTATCTGAGTCTTCATCTTCCAAATGTGACCCATTGTTGCTGTGTCCCATCTCTGGAACATCCTGTCTCTGTCCACCTTGTCGATTCCTCTCAGTATTTGATATGTCATTATCATATACCCCTATCTCTCCTGTCCTCCAGAGTCGTCAGGTTAATTTCCCTTAACCTCTCCTCGTAGGACATGCCCCTTAGCTACGGGACTAGTCTTCTTGCAAACCTTTACACTTTCTCTAGTTTCCTTATGTGCTTGGCTAGGTGTGGGTTCCAAACTGGTGCTGCCTACTCCAGTATAGGCCTAAATTACACGGAGTTCAGGGTCCTTGAGTGAGGTTTGTAGTCTCTGGCCCCCTTGACTGTACTCAGTCTGCTCTCTTCTTTACCCTTCCCCATTTTCATGACTTTGCACTTGGTGGGGTTGAACTCCAGGAGCCAGTTGCTGGACCAGGCCTGGAGCCTTTCCAGATTCCTTTGTATTTCTGCCTGGTCCTCGTCCGATTGAATTCTTCTCATCAACTTCACATCATCTGCAAACAGCACTGACCCCCGTGGAACTCCGCTCATCACAGGCGTCTACTCTGACACCTCGCCACGTACCATGACTCGCTGTTGTCTTCCTGACAGGTATTCGCTGATCCACTGCAGTGCTTTCCCTGTTATTTCTGCCTGGTCCTCCAGCTTTTGCTCTAATCTCTTGTGGGAAATCGTCTTTCTTCCATACCTCAGGTAGTCGATCTGTTTCGATAGATGTGTTAAAGATTGTTGTTAGTGGTACACATAGTGCCTCTGCTCTCTCTCTCAGGACCAATGATGAGGTTATCCGACCCCATCGCTTTTGAGGTATCGAGCTCGCTTAGAAGCCTTTTCACTTCTTCCTCGGTTGTATGTATTGTGTCCAACACTTGATGGTGTACCCCACATCTCCGTCTTTCTGGAGTCCTTTCTGTCTCCTCTGTGAACACTTCTTTGAATCTCATGTTGAGTTCCTCACATCGCTGTTGTTTCTTGTGATCTGTCCTCCTTCCTTCGTCAGCCTGATTACCTGGTCCTTGACTGTTGGTTTCCTCCTGAAGTGGCTGTACAATAGTTTCGGGTCAAATTTTGCTTTCGCTGCTATGTCATTTTCGTATTGCCGTTGGCCTTCCTTTCTTACCTGTGCATATTTAATTCTGGCTCTACCATTATTCTCCTGGGTCCTTTGCCTTCAGTATTACTTCCATTCACTGGCACACTTGGTTTTGGCCTCTCTACACCTTTGGGTGAACCAAGAGCTTATCCTGGCTTTCTCGTTATTTATTTTACCCTTGGTTACAAACCTCTCCTTAACTCGCATATTCCATCGTCTCGTTTACTGACTTCCCTTCCAGCTCTTTTTCCTACTGAACCCCGTACAGGAAATTCTTCATGCCTGTGTAGTCCACTCTCTTGTAGTTTGGCTTCATTCGTCCTGCCCTTCCTGCTTCCCTCTCCACTTGTAACTCTATTATGAATTCAAAGCTCAGAACCATGTGATCACTGGCCCCCGAGGGGTCTTTCATATGTAATGTCCTCAAAATCTGCACTACTCAAAGTGAATACTAGGTCCAGTCTTGCTGGTTTGTCCTCTCCTGTGTGTGTTTGTGTGTATGTGTGTGTGTGTATGTGTGTACTCACCTAATTGTACTCACTTAGTTGTGGTTGCAGGGGTCGAGTCACAGTTCCTGGCCCCGCCTCTTCAATAGCCGCTACTCGGTCACTCTACCTGCTCCATGAGCTTTACCATACCTCTCTTTAAAGCTATGTATGGATCCTGCCTCCACTACATTACTTCCCATCTTTGGGACTTCCTGTCTCTGTCCACCTTTTCAATTCCTCGCAGTATCACAGCATTTTGTATGTCGTTATCATGTCTTCCCTAACCCTCCTGTCCTCCAGTGTCGTCAGGCCGATTTCCCTTAGCCTTTCTTTGTAGGACATTCCCCTTAGCTCTGGAACTAGTCTTGTTGCAAACCCTTGCACTTTCTCTAATTTCTTAAAACTATGTATGGTTCCTGCCTACACTAAGTCACTTTCCAGACTACTTCGCTTCCTGATAATTCTATGACTGAAGAAATACTTGAAATGCGTACTATGAGTATGTGTGTGTGTGTGTGTGTGTGTGTGTGTGTGTGTGTGTGTGTGTGTGTGTGTCTGTGTGTGTGTGTGTGTGTACTCACCTAGTTGTTGTTGCAGGGGTCGAGACATAGCTCCTGGCCCCGCCTCTACACTGACTGCTACTGTGTCACTCTCCCTGCGCCATGAGCTCTATCATACCTATTCTTAAAGCTATATATGGAACCTGCCTCCACTACATCGCTTCCCAAACTATTCCACTTCCCGACCACTCTGTGACTGAAGAAATACTTCCTAACATCCCTGTGATTCATCTGAGTCTTCAACTTCCAACTGTGTCCCCTTGTTGCTGTGTCCCATCTCTGGAACATTCTGTCCCTGTCCACCTTCTCAATTCCTCTCAGTATTTTATGTTGCTATCATGTCGCCCCTATCTCTCCTGTCCTCCAGTGTCGTCAGATCGATTTCCCTTAACCTCTCCTCGTAGGACCTACCCCTTAGCTCCGGGAATAGTCTTGTTGCAAACCTTTGCACTTTCTCGAGCTTCTTCACATGCTTGGCTAGGTGTGGGTTCCAAACTGGTGCTGCATACTCCAATATGGGCCTAACGTACACAGTGTACAGGGTCCTGAACGATTCCTTATTAAGATGTCGGAATGCTGTTCTTAGGTTTGCTAGGCGCCCGTATGCTGCAGCAGTGATTTGGTTGATGTGCGCCTCAGGAGATGTGTCTGGTGTTATACTCACCCCAAGATCTTTTTCCTTGAGTGAGGTGTGTAGTCTCTGGCCCCTAGACTGTACTCCGTTTACGGTCTTTTGTCCTTCCCCAATCTTCATGACTTTGCACTTGGTGGGGTTGAACTCCAGGAGCCAATTGCTTGACCACGCTTGCAGCCTGTCCAGATCCCTCTGTAGTTCTGCCTAGTCATCGTCCGATTGAATTCTTCTCATCAACTTCACATCATTTGCAAACAGGGACACTTCGGAGTCTATTCCTTCCGTCATGTCGTTCATAAATACCAGAAACAGCACCGATCCTAGGACTGATCCCTGTGGCACCCCGCTCGTTACAGGTGCCCACTCTGACACCTCGCCACGTACCATGACTCGCTGTTGTCTTCCGGACAGGTATTCCCTGATCCATTGCAGAGCCTTCCCTTTTATTCCTGCCTGGTCCTCCAGCTTTTGCACTAATCTATTGTGTGGAACTGTGTCAAACGCCTTCTTGCAGTCCAATAAAATGCAATCTACCCACCCCTCTCTCTCCTGTCTTACTGCCGTCACCCTGTCATAGAACTCTAGTAGGTTTGTAACGCAGGATTTCCCATCCCTGAAACCATGCTGGCTGTCGTTGATAAGCTCGTTTCTTTCTAGGTGCTCCACTACTCTTCTCCTGATGATCTTCTCCATTACCTTGCATACTATACATGTCAATGAAACTGGTCTCCTTTTTTAAAAATTGGGACTACATTTGCTGTCTTCCATACCTCAGGTGGTCGTCCTGTTTCGATGGATGTGTTGAAGATTGTTGTTAGTGGTACACATAGCGCCTCTGCTTCCTCTCTCAGGATCCATGGAGAAATGTTATCTGGCCCCATCGCCTTTGAGGTATCTAGCTCGCTTAGCAGCCTCTTCACTTCCTCCTCAGTTGTATGTATTGTGTCCAACACCTGATGGTGTACCCCACCTCTCTGCTTTTCTAGAGGCCCTTCTACCTCCTCTGTGAACACTTCTTTGAATCTCATGTTGAGCTCCTCACACACTTCCCGGTCATGTCTTGTGACCTCCCCTCCTTCCTTCCTCAGCCTGATTACCTGGTCCTTGACTATTGTTCTCCTCTTGATGTGGCTGTACAACAGCTTTGGGTCAGATTTGGCTTTCGCTGCTATGTCATTCTCGTATTGTCTTTGGGCCTCCCTTCTCACCTGCACATACTCGTTTCTGGCTCTACGACTGCTCTCCTTATTTTCCTGGGTCCTTTGCTTTCTATACTTCTTCCATTCCCTGGCACACTTGGTTTTGGCTTCCCTTCACCTTTGGGTGAACCATGGGCTCATCCTGGCTTTTTCGTTATTCTTGTTACCCTTGGGTACAAACCTCTTCTCAGCTTCCTTGCATATATTTGTCATGTATTCCATCATCTCGTTTACTGACGTCTAACATAAGGTCTAACAGAAGTCTGAATGCTTATGTTAGACCTTATGTTAGACTTCTAACTTTAGTAAATATGAGTAGTAACCTGAGTTAAATAAGTGCATGCACATTACTGGAAGTGTTCATTGAACTGGAACCCCGTCTTACACCAGATACCTGTAAGTGATCCCTTGATTTCTGTGTTCAACAGCCAGTAATTGTTCACTTCTTCGTTGTATGCATTGTACCTTTTTTTTTTTTCCATTTGCTCAAAAGTTAAGTATATCACTAGTTACCTAATTTACAATAAAAATTAATTAAAGTGTTCAGTCTACATATTCCCAGTGCAAAATTAACTTTTATTACCGCATTAGTCACTTCTGCAACTTATTTTATTGTTCACCAGTGACTGATTTCTGCAATTATTCTACATAGTATTTTTGTGATCAATATTACCTATCGTTCTACCTCCCTTTATTCTCATCTTTGTAATTTGTGATTAG
>WNWK01026414.1:0-27408 GCA_009830355.1 Cherax destructor | reverse complement strand
TGGGTGTGAAGCATGGGTGATGAATGTTGCAACGAGGAGAAGGCTGGAGGCAGTGGAGATGTCATGTCTGAGGTCAATGTGTGGTGTGAATATAATGCAGAGAATTCAGAGTTTGGAAATTAGGAGGAGGTGCGGGATTACCAAAACTATTATCCAGAGAGCTGAGGAGGGGTTGTTGAGGTGGTTCGGACATGTAGAGAGACTGGAACGAGACAGAATGACTTCGAGAGTGTATAAATCTGTAGTGGAGGGAAGGCGGGGTAGGGGTCGGCCTAGGAAAGGTTGGAGGGAGGGGGTAAAGGAGGTTTTGTGTGCGAGGGGCTTGGACTTCCAGCAAGCATGTGTGAGCGTATTCGATAGGAGTGAATGGAGACAAATGGTTTTTAATACTTGACGTGCTGTTGGAGTGTGAGCAAAGTAACATTTATGAAGGGATTCAGGGAAACCGGCAGGCCGGACTTGAGTCCTGGAGATGGGAAGTACAGTGTCTGCACTCTGAAGGAGGGGTGTTAATGTTGCAGTTTTATAACTGTAGTGTAAAGCACCCCTCTGGCAAGACAGTGAGGGAGTGAATGATAATGAAAGTTTTTCTTTTTCGGGCCACCCTGCCTTGGTGGGAATCGGCCGATGTGTTAATAAAAAAAAAAATATTGTACGATTTCCGGGGTGTTCATTACTCTGGGGTCCACTGTATTTCCTGAGACACTCCTCTGCCAGTCATATGCTAGTTTTTTAAATTTGCTTATATAATTTTTTATAAGTTTATGTGATCCAAGTTTCTCATGTCAGTTCCTGATTAACCGGGTTGTGATGCATGTGTTGGATTTCTGGTGGCTATCACCTGGTTGATCAGGCAATACAGTGGGAGTCTGGTCTGGTACTGCCACAGAGTAGTTGACCCTTGGAACACACTCTAGGTAGACCCTAACCTAAATTAAAAAAAAAAACTAACATTCAGAAATTGATGCTGGTAATGTGTAAGAAACTGTGTAAACTATGGGTGGTAATCCTTTATACCAGATTGCCTCTGATGAAAATGCATTGTTGAAACTTGGGACCTATAACCCCTTTGCTAGTTACAGTTGTCTAATTTTTAGCTTTTCCTCAAAGCTTTCAGATGTTCGCTAAAATGGTTAAGCCCTTTCACTGCCTAGGTCTTGATAATTAACTCATTAACTGTCCAAACGTATATATACGTTTTTACCGCTAGCGCTCTGACCTTGATTTTCCCCATAAGAATGCATGTAAAAAAATGTATATACACGTTCGGAGCGCTAGCGTTATAAACATATATACGTTTGGACAGTTAATGGGTTAATTAATGAGCATTTCTATCTGGCAGCAGAAATACTAAGTTCATTTTGACTTCAAAAATTACTCAGATCATCGTGTTATTAATGCAGTAAGCTATTATTTTGTGAAAATATATTAGTAATATATTTTTTCTGTTCTGTTTATCATGTAATATGCATTTTGTTTGATTTCTTAGAAAGTGTAGCTTGACATTTGGAAGGATCCTCTGCTGAAAGTGGGTCAGTAGAAGTTGATACAGGTGGAACTGCAGAGGAGGCATGAGCACATGTGAGGTAGTATTTTGCACGGTTGAGAGATCAACTTAACCGGTAGGAAACACAAGCAATGACCGTCTTAGATGCACATGTTCATGAAAGGCTGTGTTCCATACGCCAGCAACAAGATATGGCCACACTCTTATCTCAGGTACATCTGATTTCTTTTTGTATTAGGGTTCTTAATTTGAAATGCTTTGGGTAGCATTGAAATGAATTTACAAATTTATTATGTGGTTCACAAAGTTTACCTACTCACTTGTTTGTTGAGAGGAGGGTCAGTCCACTCAAGCATCTACATGATTCACTAAATTCACCACTAAACTCATTGTAATATAAATATTTAAGGGATATGATATTATTTGGATATTTATTTTTCAAGTTCTAACATCTCACCTCTAGGTAATGACTTAGGACAATCATAAAAAAAAATTGAAAATGAAAAGTTTTTGAATTGTGGCATTGATTTTTTAATGAGGTTGTGTATATCAAGAGAGAGAGAGATTTGACCAGTGCAATATAAAAAATATGTAGATAGTGTACCAGGAAAAGGGTAATCTAATTGTGATGTCAGCATACCTCCAGAAAGACAGCAATTGAATGAATAATAATGTGTTTCCTTCTTTGAGTTACCCTGCTTTTGTGGGAGACGGCCGTTGAGTTAAAAAAAAATACAGTGGACCCTCGACTTTCGGTCGGTCCAAGTATCGGTGAATTCGAGTTTCTATGGCTTTTTTTGGTCCAATTTTCCCCCGCCAACCGGTCATTCCCCTGACTATCGGTCCAGGTACCAGACCTGTCCGCCTGCCCGCGCTTGCGCGCCTTGCCGCGCAGGCATCATGAGCCAGTCTAGCGTTGTTTACCATTGAGAGAACATTACCCAGCGCGCTCATTCAAACATTTCACAATAAATTTATTGTGTTTATTGCTGGTTTAGTGATTGTCACTGTGAAATAAGTCACCATGGGTCCAAAGAAGCTTCCTAGTGGCACCCCTGTGGTAAAGAAAGTGAGGAACACCATCGAACTGAAGGAGGAGATAGAAAAATATGAGAGTGGCATACGTGTGAGTGAGCTTGCCAGGATGTACAACAAAAACCAATCTACTATCACTTCTATCCTGGCAAAGAGAAAAGAAATCAAGGAAGCTAATGTTGCAAAAGGTGTTGACATGTTTGCCAAAAATAGATCGAAAACAGTGGATGAGGTTGAGAAGTTGTTGGCGGTGTGGATCAATGAAAAACAGATAGCGGGTGATAGTGTTTCCACGGCGATAATTTGTGAAAAGGCAAAGCAGTTGTGAGGCATGGTGAGTCAGCCAGTTCAGACAAACGTGATGCTGAAAAATTTGTGCAGGAATTTAAGGGGTTCGTAGACACTGAAAAATTCGAACCCCAACAAGTGTTTAATTGTGATGAAACAAGCCTGTTTTGGAAGAAAATGCCAAACAGGACCTATATTACTCAGGAGGAAAAGGCACTGCCAGGACACAAGCCTATGAAAGACAGGCTAACTCTCATGATGTGTAGTAATGCTACTGGGGATTTTAAAGTGAAGGCTTTACTGGTGTATCACTCTGAAAATCCCAGAGTGTTCAAGAAACACAATGTGAACAAGAATAATTTGTGTGTTTTGGAGGGCTAACACCAAGGCATGGGTCACGAAGGCAATTTTCCTGGAATGACTCACTGGAGTGTTTGGCCCCAGTGTGAAGAAATACCTCCTGGAACAGAAATTGCCACTCAAGTGCCTCCTGCTACTGGACAATGCTCCTGCTCATCCTCACAACTTGGAAGACTATTTGTCTGAGGACTTCAGTTTTATAAAAGTGAAGTTCTTGCCTCCTAACACCACTCCTCTCATCCACCCCATGGACCAGCAGGTCATTTCTAACTTCAAGAAACTGTACACCAAAGCAGTGTTTCAGAAGTGCTTTGAAGTGACCTCGGTACACTGAGTTGACCCTAAGAGAGTTCTGGAAAGATCACTTCAGTATCATTCATTGCATAGGCCTTATAGGTAAGGCTTGGGAGGGAGTGACTTCCAGGACTTTGAACTCTACTTGGAGACCACTGTGGCCGGATTGTGATGAAAAGAGGGATTTTGAAGGATTTGAGGCTGACCCTGACCCTGACGACCCTGTGCCTGTTGTGGAAGATATTGTGGCATTGGGGTACAGCCTGGGGTTGGAGGTGAGTGGTGAGGATATGGAAGAGTTGGTGGAGGAGCACAGGGTAGACCTAACCACTGAAGAGCTGCAAGAGCTTCATCAGGAACAGCATCAGACAGCAGTAGAGGAAATTGACTCACAGGACAGCATGGGTTTAGAGCAGGCCGCTCCTGTATGTCCCAACTACTGGACCACTATGACAAGGTCCTGGATGCTCTAGAAGATAAACAGAATGCAGATGTTATATACACAGATTTTGCAAAAGCCTTTGACAAGTGTGACCATGGTGTAATAGCACACAAAATGCGTGATAAAGGAATAACAGGAAAAGTTGGTAGATGGATCTATAATTTCCTAACATGTAGAACACAAAGAGTAGTAGTCAACAGAGTAAAGTCTGAGGCAGCTACTGTGAAAAGCTCTGTTCCACAAGGCACAGTACTTGCTCCCATCCTATTCCTCATCCTCATATCAGACATTGACAGGGATATAAGCCACAGTGCTGTGTCTTCCTTTGCAGATGACACCCGAATCTGTCGACAGTGTCCACCGTTGAAGACACTGCAAGACTCCAAGCAGACATAAACCAAATCTTTAAATGGGCTGCAGAAAACAATAGAAGTTCAATGATGAGAAATTTCAATTACTCAGATATGGAACGTGAAGAATTAAAATCTCATCGGAGTACAAAACTAATTCCAACCACCCAATAGAGCGAAAAACTAATGTCAAAGACCTGGGAGTGATCATGTCAGAGGATCTCACCTTCAGGACCATAACAATGTAGCAATTGCATCGCTTGAAAATGACAGGATGGATAATGAGAACCTTCAAACCAGGGATGCCAAGCCCATGTTGACACTTACAGATCGCTTGTTCTATCTAGGCTGGAATATTGCTGCCACTAACTGCACCTTTCAAGGCGGGTGAATTGCTGACCTTGAAAATGTGCAGAGAACCTTCACCGCACGCATGTGGATAAACCACCTCAACTACTGGGAACGCTTGAAGTTCTAAACCTGTACTCTAGAACTCAGGCGGGAGAGATACATTATTATATACCATGGAAAATTCTCGGGCTTAGTACCAAACTTGCACACAAAAATCCTCCGTCAAAGCATCAGACTCGGCAGGCGATGTAACATCAACCAATGAGAGCAGGGTGCCACTAGCACGTTGAGGACAACACAATAAGTGTGAGGGCCCAAGATTGTTCAGCTGCCTCCCAGCATACATCAGGGATTACCAACAAGCCCTGGCTGTCTTCAAGCAGGCACTGACAGGCACTCAAGTCGGTACCTGATCAGCCGGGCTGTGGTTCGTGCGTTGGACTGCGTGCGGCCAGCGAAACAGCCTGGTTGATCAGGCTCTGGTCAACAGGAAGCCTGGTCACAGACCGGGCCGTGGGGCTTGACCCTGAATTCTCAAGAGCTCAGGTAGACAGGAGGAGGATGGACAGGGTGAGTGTAACTTCTTCAGGTTTAGAAATTGTTCTATGTGACTAAGGTGAGACATTTGTTGAAAACCACCTGAGCAGCTCAAACAAGCCACATCTGCAATTTGTTCAATGACCCTTGTCCCACTTCAGAAAATGTTGATTCACCGAAAAGAGCACCTTGACAGTTATTTTCTAGACAGTGGTCTAGTGACTTTAAGCTGGTCCTAGTGGCATTAAGGACAAAGAAGGAACTAACCCCTGGGTACTTGTTACCTGAAGTCCATTTGAGGATTTCTTCAAGACATAACCTCCTGTCCTCCTTCCTATCTTCCAGATTGAGCAACCTTTCAATAGGGTGAAAAATGTTATTTTAATGTTATTAAATTTATTACTTTATATATGTAGTATTTATAGTTGTTTTGTGTATGTAAACTATAGTTAATCTGTAAAAATAAATTTTGTAATATTTTTGGGTGTCTAAACGGATTAATTGTGATTTACATTATTTCTTATGGGAAATAAGGGTCGACTTTCGAACAATTGATTAAAGTTGGGGATAGCTCCTGAGGAAATTGAACATGAGCCTGAGAAAGGTCCAGTTGTGTCTGGTAGATCGGCAAGTTTGAATATAACTCCATCATGCCAGAGGCTGTCAAAGGCTTTGTGAACGTCCCTCGTTATTGATGGAGAACGTGCTACTCAACAAGACGATGGTAGGTTGATAATGGCTTCTCAGGATCTTTCATGTGCAACATTTGTGCAACATCCTTTTAGAATGGGAAATTCATTATCTTTAAAAGATAAAGAATCTAACACAAAGTGGGAGTTGTCACAGTTGCTCTTTGCTGATGACACTGTGCTTTTGGGGGATTCTGAAGAGAAGTTGCAGAGGTTGGTGGATGAGTTTGGTAGGGTATGTAAAAGAAGGAAATTAAAAGTGAATACATGTATAGGAAAGAGTAAGGTGATGAGGATAACAAAAAAATTAGATAACGGAAGATTGGATATCAGATTGGAGGAAGAGAGTATGGAGGAGGTGAATGTGTTCAGATATTTGGGAGTGGATGTGTCAGCAGATGGGTATATGAAGGATGAGGTGAATCATAGAATTAACAAGGGGAAAAAGGTGAGTGGCACACTGAGGAGCTTGTGGAGATAGAGAACTTTATCCATGAAAGCAAAGAGGGGAATGTATGAGAGTATAGTTATACCAACACTCTTGTATGGGTGTGAGACATGGGTTGTGAATGTTGCAACAAGGAGAAGACTGGAGGCAGTGGAGATGTCGTGTCTGAGGGCAATGTGTGGTGTGAATATAATGAAGAGAATCTGTAGTTTGGAGATTAGGAGGAGGTGTGGATTACCAAAACTATTATCCAGAGAGCTGAGGAGGGGTTGTTGAGATGGTTTGGACATATAGAAAGGATGGAGCAAAATAGAATGACTTCGAGAGTGTATAAATCTGTAGTGGAGGGAAGGCGGGGTAGGGGTCGGCCTAGAAAAGGTTGGAGGGAAGGGGTTAAGGAGGTTTTGTGTGCGAGAGGCTTGGACTTCCAGCAAGCGTACGTGAGCGTGTTAGATAGGAGCGAATGGAGACAAATGGTTTTTAGGACTTGACGTGCTGTTGGAGTGTAGGCAAGGTAACATTTATGAAAAGAGTTTCAGGGAAACCGGCAGGCCGGACTTGATTCCTGGAGATGGGAAGTACAGTGCCGGCACTCTGAAGGAGGGGTGTTAATGTTGCAGTTTTGAAGCTGTAGTGTAAGCACGCCTCTGGCAAGATAGTGATGGAGTGAATGATGATGAAAGTTTTTCTTTGTCGAGCTACCCTGCCTTGGTGGGAAACGACCGATGTGTTAATAATAATAATAATAATAATAATAAATAAAAATATTTTGAACAGAATCCTATGAAAAATGTGAATAATTGAAGATATACACAGGTGGCCCTTTGAATGATAAAACATGCAAATTAGGATACTCATGAAATTGGGGTTCAACTATTTCATTGCATGTTTTAGCTAAAGCTGTGATGAAATCTGGCTATATAAAGATGTTCCTGGTTATTGTGTCCATTATACTTAAATCCTGCTGCTTCTATTTTTGTTACTTTTTTTTTTACCCATATCATTCTTAATTTCTGCTTCATATTCTACAGTTTCTGTTCTTACCTTGTTAGTATTTTTCATTAATATATGTCACCTTTGTGGGCAAGGAGCTTGGACTTCCAGCAAGCATGTATGAGCGTGTTAGATAGGAGTGAGACGAATGGTTTTTGGGACCTGACTAGCTGTTGGAGTGTGAGCAGGGTAATATTTAGTGAAGGGATTCAGGGAAACCGGTTATTATAGATTTAGCCGGACTTGAGTCCTTGAAATGGGAAGTACAATGCCTGCACTTTAACCCTTTGACTGTCGCAATCCCAAATCCTGAGGCATCTGCTGTTGTCACAGGACTTTTGAAAAAAAAAAAAATTCTTATGAAATGATAAGAGAATCTTTTCCCGATGGTAATGACACCAAAAGTACGAAATTTGATGGAAAACTTACGGAATTACGCTCTCGCGAAGTTAGTGATCTCTGCGATATACAGTAGATCGTCATTTAGCACGGTAGTTACGTTCCTGAAAACGTCGTGTTAGATAATTTCGTGTTAGATAATTAAAAGAACTTATGGGAAAAATAGGGTTACATTCCTGGGAGTCCCCAGAAAGCCAAACAAGTTTTTTTTAGACCAACAGATCTTGCAAAAATTGAAGGTGAATATGTGATTGTAGTTCATTGTCGTGATATATTACTGCTTAAGACTACAAATGCAATAGAAATAATAGTATTTCTTACCTTAAATTGTGGGTAATGATGTTTGTGGATGGTTGTGAAGAGTGGATATGGATGGTGTGGCCCTACAGGGCTGAAGTGGATATGTAATTGTAGTGCATTGTCGTGATATATTACTGCTTAAGACTACAAATGCAATAGAAATAATAGTATTTCTTACCTTAAATTGTGGGTAATGATGTTTGTGGATGGTTGTGAAGAGTGGATATGGATGGTGTTACCCTACTGGGCTGAGGTGGATGCTTGTTGGTTGTCGGTAGAAGTGGATGGTAGAGGTTCTGGTGCTGAAGTCGATGGTTGTATTGGAGTGTGCATAAATTCTGTAATGGATCTCTGGGCTCTTTTATTCTGCATTACATTATACAGCTGATGGTAAGGCATCATCAGCTGGTCTAGACCCCATTTCAAAGCCCTGCTTCTAGCTTTGTCAGAGTCCTCTTCAGTGAAAAAGTCTGCTAGTTTAGCAGCAACATTGGAACTGCTTACGTAACTGCTGCAATGTTAACTGTTTTTTTTCAGGTTCTTCATCTTCTGTTATCTCCCTCCCTTGTATCTGTGCATCGAACTCTGCCAACATTTCCTCTGGACTCCTGTCTTCATCATCATCATATTCTTAGAGTTCATTCACATCTTCTTCATTCATATCTTCAAAACCATCACCTGGTAATCTCCTTGCCAGCTGAACAATTTCCTGAACTTCACTCTCAAGCAAGGAAAAACCAGTGAAAGAATTACGTGTATCTACAGAAGGCCATAACTTTCCCCAGCCTGCATTTAATGTTGATTGGGGCACTTCATTCCATGCACTTCTAGCATAGCTGATGGCATCTGCAATGTTAAATTTACTCCAGAAGCTTGGTACTGCCAGGTTGGAGTCAGAGTCCATTGATGCAACTAGTTTTTTTATAATTTTTTTTGTGTAGTTACACTTGAATGCCTTAATAACTCCTCGGTCCAGTGGTTGAATCAGAGATGTTGGATTTGTAGGTAAAAATACAACTTTTACATGTGGGGTCACATCCAGCAAAGCTTGTGGATGAGTACGGGAATTATCAAGAATGAAGAGAGCCTTGAATGCAAGGTTCTTGCTGTGCAGGTAAAACTTGACTTCAGGAATAAAGTGATGCTTAAACCAGTCAATAAATATTTCCTCTGTCATCCATGCTGACTGGTTTGACCTTTAAATTACTGGTAAGGTGTTTTTATCCACACCTTTCAAAGCACGAGGATTCTTAGAGCGGTAAATAACCATGGGCTTACACTTGAAATCACCTGATGCATTACCGCAAACGAGCAAGGTGAAGCGATCCTCTGCTGCTTTGAAGCCCGGTGCACTTTTCTCTTGCTGACTGATATAAGTTCGTGTTAGCATTTTCTTCCAGAAAACACCTGTCTCGTCAGCATTAAACACTTGATGTGGCTCATAGCCACCCTCAGAAATAAGTTCCTGAAATTCAGCAGGGAAATTACTTGCTGCTGTATGATCAGCTGAAGCACTTTCACCAGAAAACTTAATATTATGTAACTTATTATGCAACTTAAAAGTTCTTGAACCAGCCTGTGGTAAACATACACTCGTTTTCAGGCCTTCCTTCCTTATCACACACTGCTTTAAAGAACTGTAAGGCCTTTTCCCTAATTAAGAGAAAATTAAGTGGTGCACCTTTCTTTGTTTTCTGTTCGATCCACTTAAGCAACAAGTTTTCAGTTTTATTTACTTGTTGGGACCTATGTGTCATTCTTTTCATGAGCTCACATTTTGGGTTATTCATTACACAAGCTCATATATTCGCCTCATTCTTCCTAATTGTACGAACTGACGCTTCCACAAGGCCATAGGCTCACTATATCCACCACACGTGAGCCACTCTTAAGCTTATCAAATATCCCGATTTTCTTGTAATTCCTAGACTTGAACGCTAAAACCTTTCTTGTCACTTGCTGGAACACTTGTATGCTTACTGGGTCCCATGATTGCTTGGCAGATTTATGAAATGCAATGAAAATGAGAAATGTATGTAAATAAACACAGCGAGTTTCCGATTATTGTACGATGGCGCGATGAACCAAACTGAACGCTGGGATGGATGCATGGGTGGTGAGGGCGGGGGATAGCAGTAGACTCCACTGACTTAATGGTTTAACCCACCGCGCGCCAAAATTTTTTCCTCCCGTGAACCGTGTAGTATCGATTTTACGTCGTGTTAGATAAAAATGTGCCGCACTTCTTCAATCATGCAATACCCATATCGTGCAATATAAACTTGTGCTAATGACGTCCATCATCCATAAATGCTCTCCATCTTGTACGGAGAATTTACTGCTGTGGGCCTTTTTATAGATTCTTCTTGGGCCTAGTTCCTAGGCCTTTATGTATCCACATGCTCTGCACTACCTTCCACAGGATGGATATGGTGCACAATCAACTAGCTACTTCAGACAAAATCTAAATTCAAATCTTATGGATTCTGTACCATTTTAATTTAAAATAAGCATAGTTGTCAGTCGATTTAAGCTGGTAGTTAAGTTTCTAAAACGGTGTCTTGTCAAAAAATTGTCTTAAAATAAACTGAAGAATATATGGTAAAAATAGGTTATGTTTATTGGGAACCCCTCCCCCAAAAGCCCAACCAAGATTTCTTAAAGCTTTGTAAATCATCAAAACTCAAAATAATTACAGTATGTTATCTCTTCACAGTAGTTGTCATTGCTTGTTGATGGAAACTCAGGAGGGTTGATGACCCCTGTGCAATACCTGTTCAAACATATGACAAGCAGTTCTACAGCTACAACTGCCACACTATCAACTACCTCCATCAAACATCAGTAAAAATACCATAGTTTACCAGCCAACACAAGGTTTTTTACTAAATAAATATGCCCAAATATGTATGGGAGTGATGGTAAAGTGTTGGAATGATGATGAAAGTCTTTTCTTTCTTTTTTGGGTCACCCTGCCTCGGGTGGGAAACGGCTGACGGTTAAAAAAATACAGTACTGTATTCACATTATATTTAGCTTCCTCCTCATTGTATTACAGGTCTGCCATCAATCCAGCAATTCCAATCCGGTCTCCATCAGTAATCCAGCACTAATTTGGCTAGTATAATTTCAAATTTTGGTTCGCCCACACCAACCTGCCGCTACTGTTTGGTGGCCTCTACTTGCCGCATGTCATTCCTAATTTCTTTTTTCTCCATTTATTGTTATAACCTGCCTACTTTTAGCCCTAGCCATGGTTCCAACAAATAAAAGAAAGGCTTCATTGTAAAGTTACTGTCGGTCGCCATGAGCTCAGCTCACCAGATAAGCTGTGACTGGTAAATTTAGGCCTACATAGAAGAGAGAATAGGTCTGTGGTAAGTGTGCAGCACGCAGTGCATAATGAGAAAACCTCAATGTGTTTTTGTGTAAAAAGCGACATTGCGGTGTATTTTGTGTGGTTTTTATGGTTGTATTTCATTTTTTGGTCTCATTTGATAGAATGGTAGATATATATTACAGAAATAGATATGATTTGATTGTTTTGACAACTGAAAGTACCTAAAATTGGAGCTCAAAATAGGGGAAGTGTTCGCATTTTTGCTGATGTCCAATACGTAATCCAACTGACCGGTTTAATACTCAGTCATGAATGGGTTGTCATTTATACAATTACAGTGGACCCTCGCTATTCGAATATTCCAAAACTCACCCTCATTCCAGAATGCTGTTCAAGTGCTGTTACCAAACGAATATATTCCCATAAGGAATGATGTAATTAGATTAGTCCATTTCATACCCCCAAAAAAACACTTATAAAAAAAAATAAACTTACATAAAAGGGTGAGTTTTTGGGGTGTTCCCAATAGCAGGGGCCACTGTATTACAATAATGCAGTACCCACATAACAGTAAATCTTCTATTTTTTTTGTGAATAAAAATTTAAAAAGGGAAAACAAGCGTAATATAAGAGGGGCCTGGAAACGTGACTAATGAATACAGAAAAAGTTTTTTTAGTTCCATGAATGTCTTATTGTTTTTTCTGGACCCTATTTTGAAATTGGCATCTCTTGAAATTTGTGTGAAATTGGCCAAAATTACCGATTTCTGACTACTTTATTGGGTAGTTGAAATATGAAAATGGACAGTTTCTTGTACTCAGTTGACAGAATAGAAAGAATACCAATGAAATAGCTATGAGTTTGGTAGACTGGAACAATGGGAAAGGGCCAAAAATAGGGGTTAAAGTGGGTGAAATTGCCTATTTTAAATATTGCCAAAGGATTAAAGTGTATTCTAACCCAACCACTCTGTAACCGGCAATACGATCAATAATCCGGGACCCTTTCAGGTCCCAATGATGCCAGATTAGTGATGGTCATCTTTTTCCTAATTATTCAAGCGGGAAAGGGTTTCAAAGATTATATATAAATCTTTTTAGTCTCCTCTCAGTTTGTACATTTATCACCAGTATCCTCGCATTTTAGCACTAATGATACTTACACCTGGGAAAAAAATTACTGTGATTAATGGAGTGAGGAGGGACTCTCAGCTACACCTGATAAAAAAATTATGGTCGGAAATGTTTTTTTTTTAAATTAATATTATTTTTGGGGTTGCTCAGATTTTTTTTTTTACTCGGCCCCTGATACAGGGGGAGGGATGAGTATCTGTTAAATACCATGACTAATTTAATCTGGTTGTTTAAAACTTTGGACAAAATTTGGGGATTTTATTGTTGAATGTTTCACCTACACAGTAGGCTTCTTCAGTAAATACAGGGCAACAGGTGTAGTAGTGAATTGAAGAGGGTTTAATCAGTCCATAAAACCCAGAAATAGTATTTGAGGTGGTCAGCCCCTCAGCCGGGAGAAGAGTTCAGTTTTTATATTGTTCCAGATAGGGGTTGAACTCTTCCCCAGGCAACCTTGTCCATGGAAGTAAAGAGGGGGAAAGTTAAAATATTTCCTCTTTATGAGTGTAAAACATGGGTGATGAATTTAATGGGGAAGGCTGGGGGCAGTGGAGATGTCATGTCTGAGGTCAATGTGTGGTGTGAATATAATGCAGAGAATTCGGAGTTTGTTAGGGGGGAGGTGCGGGATTCCAAAAAAATTTTTTGACAGCTGAGGAGGGGGTTTTTGAGGTGGGGACATGTAAAAAAGAATGGAACGAGACAAAGACCGAGTGTAAATTTTTGAGTGGAGGGGGAAAGGGCCGGGGAGGGGTCCCTAGGAAAGGTTGGAGGGGGGGGGTAAAGAGGTTTTGTGTCCCAGGGGGTTGGACTTCCAGCAAGCATGTGTGACGCATTTGATGGGGTGAATGGAGACAAATGGTTTTAATCTTGGGGTGTTGGGGGGGGACAAAACATTTTTGAAGGGATTCAGGGAAACCGGGGGCACAGTCCTGGAGATGGGAGTACAGTGTCTGCACTCTGAAGGAGGGGGGTTTGTTGCAGTTTTATAACTGTAGTGTAAAACACCCTCTGGAAGACATGATGGAGTAATGATGAAAGTTTTTTTTTTTTTGGGCCACCCTTCCTTGGTGGAATCAGCCAAAAGTGTTTAATAAATAATATTGATATTCAACTTTATATTTTAACAGTGGTTTCATCAGAATGTAATCTCATTGTAATCAAGCACCTTTCATGATTTGGTGTCACCTTTTTCATCTACTGTTGTACAGTGGACCCCGGATTTTGTACTGCTCCCCCCCGAACAAAAATGTATTTTGGGAGTCAAAAAGGACTAATTTACATTGATTTAAAAAAACAAATTTTCAGTAACAGCACTTGAACAGCCTTCTGGAAAGAATTTTGGAAAAACCGGGGGGCCACTGTACATGTAAAAATGCCCTTAACCCTTTTACTTTCCGGAGGCCCATTTGAAACTGTCATTCTATGTTGGAAAAATTTTGGAAAAAAAAAAATTTTTTTCAAGAAAATAAGAGAACTTTTCCTTATGGTAATGACACCAAATGTTTAAATTTTATTAAAACACGGGAAATTGTCCCCGATTAGCGATGTCAGTGATATCGATACCCTCAAAATTTTGGGCTTTTAGCCCCATTTTTGGGCCAAATTCCATTGGGACAGTCGACCAAACTCAAACTACTTTAACCCATTTGTTCTATTGTTTGGGCAAAAATCACCAAATTTACCCATTTCAACTACTCAATAAAGTGGTCGAAAAATGGCAATTTTTAATTTTTAAAAAATAAAAAATGTAATTTCAAAATGGGTCCCGAATAAACAATCAGACATCCCTAGCACTAAAATAAGATTTTCTGTTCATTAGTCACGTTTTACCCCCCTTCTTTTCCTTTTTAATTTTTTTTCCCTGAAAGGGGAAAATATTGATTTTTATAAAAAATTTTATAAATAATATCTGTGCACTTGTGAAAGAATATTAGCTCACCGTTGATGTGTATTAATGGTGTGATTTTTTTCGAACATTGGGAAAAACGAAAATTTCCGCCCTTTAGCTCAATTTAAGATCTTTTAAACATGAAACTAATCAAAATTCTTATTCCTGTAATATTTTTCTTCTATCAAATGAGACCATAAAAAAAATCCAAAAACATGGTCGGATTTTTATTTTTATGTACTGTTTTTGCTGCAGGATTTTTTTATACTGCGCACACTGAGCACACAGACCCATTCTCACATGTGGGCCTCCCAGCTTTCTCCTGCTTGATTTGGGGCCCGCTAAAATTTGGGGCGTATAAATATGTCCGAAACATTGGCTCGTGGGCTTATATATACGCCCCAAAACAGTCAAAGGGTTAAATATGAATGACCATTTGGAAAGTCTTTCCTGGGAGCAAGAACATATGGTTTACAGGTGGTCCTTGACTTATGATGGGTCATGTTCAAAAACCCCATCGAAAAGTTGAAAAATATCGTAATTGAAAAATTAAATGTGATATGCTAAATAAGTAACAAATAATTATTGTAACTTACAGTGGCCCCCCGGTTTACGTTTTTGTTAAAGAATGCTTTTCCCAAATTTTAATTACTAAACGAATTTATTCCCCATAAGCAATAATGTAAATTAAAATTAGCCCTTTTTTAGACCCCAAAAAAAACTTACAAAAGCATTTAAACCTTTAACTCCCCCGTAGATATCGTTTTCGCTTTCCTATCAAAGTAGATCTACGTTTTTTTTTTCCATTCCTTAAAAATTTAGTGCAATAGGCCGGGTTCCCCGGGGGAATGAGAGGGGGGTTTTCCCCCTCAGTGGTAAAAAAAAAATCTGGGACCACTTAGTACCTTTGGGGAGCACTAGTTCTTTTTGAGTGCCAGCTAGGGGGCAAATTGTCCCAAAACCTTTGGTTTCAATGATGTCATTTCACATTAACACTCCCTTTAAAAGAGGAAAAGTAAAAATGGGTTTTGAAAAATTTGAGTGGTTGGGGGGTGGGTAGGGAAGTTGGACCTGCAAATTTGTGCTCTAGGTCTGATGCTGGGGCCCTTCCCCAGAGGATGTGCCCCCTGACTAGGTGGGTCGGGGTTTTGGGGGGGGGTGACATGGACCTCCCCAAAGGGGCCCCCAGGGCCTTCTGAGTGTTCCTTCTTTTTATGTTCTTATATATTCGGCGGGTTTGGCTTTGGCTGTCTCTGGCTGTCTCTGGCTGTCTCTGTGTCTATATATCTTTTCTATATCTCTGTCTATATCTGTCTGCCCCTATATCTCTGTATCTCTCTATATTTTGTCTATCTATATTTTCTCTGTCTATCTATAAAATTCTTAATATCTCTCTCTCTCCCCACATGTACACATAAGTACAGTTATTATACATAGTGAAAATTTTACCTAGGAAAACCCCAAAAATTCCAGGAAAAGTGCTGTACAATGCTTGTATATATAAAGACATAATACCATGACGGCGCGTTCGCATTGTCACTTCTGCATCGTGTATAATACCTTTTGGGCTTACGGGGCCCTTTTCAACTGAGACAAGAAAAGACGGAAAGACACACACCGGTGGTCTGGTGGTAAAGCTCTGCCTTCACGCCCGGGGGCCCCGGGTTTCCTATTCCCCAGGGGGAAACTTTTAAAGTGTTTCCTTACACACACACACCCCGCACCCCTTACATAAACGGGCCCTAGTGCCCTAATCGACATGTGCCTAGGACAAAATTTTAAACTAACACAGGAGCCCGGAAAGACAGAAAAGGGGCAGAGCTAGACAGACAGACAGATAGACAGTGAAAACAAGGGAAGGGGTTCCCTGCTCCCATTCATCAATGTCATTGAGCTGTCAGTGTTATCTGACCTTGTCATAACACCATTCTTCAAGGAGTTTCATATACTCCAGGCACACCAAACGGCAGAAAGACGGGTGAGCAGGCTAGACAGACATAGACAGATGGACAGATGGACAGATAGATAGACAGATAGACAGTAAAAAAAAGCGGGGGTTTCCCTGCGCACATTCATTCATCAATGTCATTGGGCTGTCAGTGACCCCTTGTCATAACACCATTCGTAAAGGAGTTTCAAAAATGTTATACTCCAGGCACACATGGGGCAGGAAAACAAAGACAGAAAAGCCGAGCTAGACAGATAGATACACAGAAAAGATACACAGATATATGAACAGATAGATCCCAAAAATATATAGACAGATATACGAAGAAAAATATCAGACAGAAAAGATAGACAAAACAAAATATATAGACAGATGAAAACAAAAATAGATGATAAAGACAAAAATAGATAGATAGATACAGACAGTGAAAACAAAGAAAAAGGGTTCCTTCACACATTAAAATTCATCAATGTCACTGCCTTATCAGTAGTTATCGACAATTGTCAACACCCATTCTTCAAGGAGTTTCATATTAACCCAGGATGTCTAAAACATTGCTGGGACCTAAAAATACTTCGTATATATTTATAGACAATAGTAAATGATCATGGCAAAAAAAAATTGTTCACCTTTTGGGGTATCAATTTGACTATTTAGTACTATTTCAGTCCCAAATTTAGTGTTAGAACAAAGATTGGTTTATGAAAATAAAGAACTTTTATAAATTGTAATTACCAGAACATAAAAATTGTATAAATTAAAATAAAAACTAGAAAAAAAGTATTCGGGATTACTTCTGCAAAACGGCGGGGCGATGATGCCGTCAGGTGGAAACCCGCCCCCAACGTCCCCTTTTATCTCCGTAAGTACTGGCCCCAAAATTTTTAGCCTATCCCGTTTATAAAAAAGTGCTCTTCATTTAAAAAAAAATAATTTTTTTAAATATTCGGACCAGTGCTAAATTTAACATAGATCTATTTTGGACAGTTAAAGGGTTAAAAAAAAAACTTACATAAAAAGGGGGAGTTTTGGGAACCTTTTCATAAACCGGGGGGCCCTGTAAATGCTAGTATTGAAAAGTAATTAAATGAATACAAGTTGGCCAAACTTTTGTCCTGGAAGGTAGGAAGTACAGTGCCTGCACTCTAAAAGGGGGGGGTTTTGGGGATTTGCTGTTTAGAGTGACATCTAAACTGTAATATCTGCCCCCTCTGGGAGACAGTATTTGTGTGAACGATGGTGAAAGTGTTCTTTTTTGGGGTCACCCCCCGCCTTGGTGAGAACGGGGCCCGTGTGTTAAAAAAAATTTTAGACTTCCGCCTTCATGTTTGGTAATTTCATATCCAAAGTACAGTGGACCCTCGGGGGAAACGAACACCTCGGCAATCGAACAAATCGGAAATAGGGAAAAACAAAAATTTTTTTTCTTTTTCGGAAAACTTTTACCAATCGAACAAGTCGTACCCGACCTGTCCGCCCAGGCGTGCTTGGGGGCCTCCCCCAAAACATGGGGCCAGTCTAGCATTGTTTATACTTTTGAACATTACCCCCGCACGCTCATCCCAAAAATTTCACAATTAATTAATTGTGTTTTGGGCTTTTTCATTAAGTGGAAGAGGCAGTGGTCGAGGCAGGCAGTGGTCGAGGCAGGCAGTGGTAGAGAGAGGCAAATGGTAGTGAGAGGCAGTGGTAGTGAGAGGCAGTGGTAGTGAGAGGAGGAGTGGTAAATGGGGGCAGTGGTAAAAGAGAGGGGAGTGGTAAAGGAAGGCCAGTGGGGGGAGGGAGGGAGTAAAAACAGGCAGAGGTTGAGGAAAGGCAGGGGGAAAAGGGAGGCAGTGGTAGAGGCAGGGGGGGGGGGAAAAGGGGGGGAAGAGGCAGGCAGGGGTAGAGGGAAAGGCGGGGGTAGAGGCGGGGAGGGGGGGGGGAAAGGGGGAGGGGGAAAAAGGCAGGCGGGGGGAGAGGGGGAAAGGGGGGGTAGAGGAAGGCGGGGGGAGAGGCAGGCAGGGGGGAGGAAAAACAGGGTTAAAAAGCAGGCAGGGGGGGAGGGGCAGGCAGTGGTGGGGAAAAGGGGGGGAAGAAAGGGAGGCAAAGGGGGGGAAGGCAGGGGGTAAAAGGCAGGCAGGGGGGAGAGGAAAAGGGAGGGGTAGAGGCAGGCAGCGGTAGAGGCAGTCTTAATGTAGAAATGAGAGGTGACTAAACAAGATTAAATGAATAAAAAAGGAAAAAATGAGTGTGTAGAAAGGGTTTTCGGTTTGTAAACAAACCCGTTGTTTTGCCTTTTTGCTTTTCCAACCTGGACGTGAATGAATTTCTGTTCCCCCGTAAGGGGACTTGAAAAACATCTCATTTTGTTTAATTTATATTTTATATTTTTTAATTTGCGTGGTTTTTTATATAATTTTGAAAAAATATCATAAATGGATTAAAACCAACTCATACAGTGGTCCCTCGGTTTTGTGCATCTCCCAAAATCAAACATTTAGTAAGTGTATTTTCGTAAGTGCTGTTGCAAGTGTATTTTTGGGGGGCTGGGGAAAAAGACTAACCTACTTTCATTATTTCTTAAGGGAAATAAAAATTTGTTGGTAATGGCACTTGAGGCAGCATTCTGGGGCAAATTTGGGGGAAAAAGAGGGACCACCTTTCGTTTTATATGCCTCAAGTGATTATTATTATGTTATTATTTTTGGTTTTAATATGCCATCTTCAAGACTTTTTAAAAGCTTGGGGAATTTAATGTGTTCCCGCAAAAACCCAGCACAGGCGCAAGTTGTGGAGTTTAAAGCAGTAAAGTTCAGTGACAAAGTGTAGCATTAAGAGTGTAGTGATTAAGCGATAGAAAAGGACAAACAAAATAAACTCCTCACAGCATAAGCCGCTCTGCCTATCTTCTGCAAGGTATGTAAATGATGTATGTACACCTGTTCATTTGTACATTATGGTTTTCTTATGAACAAAGTGATCTAATGCAGTTAGCATTACAAATTCCGTTTTTTCTTATACTGTACTAACACGTCTGAAGGAGGAAAGAATGGGAAGATGTTTTCATAGCTGGAGCAAGAATGCCCGCCAGCACCGTCCTCCCCCGCCACCACATTCGTAATGACATATGTACATGCGTATTTTATTCATTCTAGAGTGTATATCAGGTTTTGATGTTATTTATATTGTTTATTATGTCATATTAGATGAATTGTGATAGATAAATAAGCCGTAGAGTTGATAATAGCATCATATTGAAGTACTATTTTGTCATGCCTCCTGAGAGCAGAAACGAATTAATTGTATTTCCATTATTTCTTATGGGAAATATTGATTTGATTTTCGAACATTTTGAGTTAAGAACAAGCTCATGGAACGGATTATGTTCGATTTCCAAGGGTCCACTGTAATTGCTTTTGCACCATCATAAAGTCGAAATACCGTAAGTTGCACCATGGTGAGTCGAGGAGTCACTGCATATTGTATGTGTAATTATTTGTAGCTACAGGAGTGAAGCTCAGCATATGATATCCAGTTGTCAGTATTTGTAGCTACAGGAGAAGAGCTAAACTCGTGGTTTCCTATTTTGATTTGTAGCTACAGCAGTAGTTATGCTCAAGGTGTCCAATTTTCACTATTTGTAGGTAGGCTCCTGCCATCTTCAGGAGACACCATGTCGTTGTAGCACTTAATACATCCTTGTGTAACACATTATTATACCACTAAAAAAATTTCTAACGTCCTTTTTGCATCTCATCCTTAGTTTACTTGCTATGGCTTTTTTATTGTTTCTTCTTGTTGCTGTTAAGAAAGCTTCTTAGTCTATTCTTTCATATCCTTTTATTAGTTTATGTATGGTTTATGTATGGTTCAATATTTCCCATAAGAAAGTGGGAGTTGTCACAGTTGCTTTTTGCTGATGACACTGTGCTTTTGGGAGATTATGAAGAGAAGTTGCAGAGGTTGGTGGATGAATTTGGTAGGGTGTGTAAAAGAAGAAAATTGAAAGTGAATATAGGAAAGAGTAAGGTGATGAGGATAACAAAAAGAATAGGTGACGAAAGATTGGATATCAGATTGGAGGGAGAGAGTATGGAGGAGGTGAATGTATTCAGATATTTGGGAGTGGACATGTCAGCAGATGGGTCTATGAAGGATGAGGTGAATCATAGAATTGATGAGGGAAAAGGGTGAGTGGAGCACTTGAGTCTGTGGAGACAAAGAACTTTGTCCATGGAAGTAAAGAGGGAATGTATGAGAGTATAGTTATACCAACGCTCTTATATGGGTGTGAAGCATGGGTGATGAATGTTGCAACGAGGAGAAGGCTGGAGGCAGTGGAGATGTCGTGTCTGAGGTCAATGTGTGGTGTGAATATAATGCAGAGAATTAGGAGTTTGGAAATTAGGAGGAGGTGCGGATTACCAAAACGATTGTCCAGAGAGCTGAGGAGGGGTTGTTGAGGTGGTTTGGACATGTAGAGAGAATGGAACGAGACAGAGTGACTTCGAGAGTGTATAAATCTGTAGTGGAGGGAAGGCGGGGTAGGGGTCGGCCTAGGAAAGGTTGGAGGGAGGGGTAAAGGAAGTTTTGTGTGCGAGGGCGTGGACTTCCAGCAAGCATGTGTGAGCGTATTTGATAGGAGTGAATGGAGGCACATGGTTTTTAATACTTGACGTGCTGTTGGAGTGTGAGCAAAGTAACATTTATGAAGGGATTCAGGGAAACCGGCAGGCCGGACTTGAGTTCTGGAGATGGGAAGTACAGTGTCTGCACTCTGAAGGAGGGGTGTTAATGTTGCAGTTTTATAACTGTAGTGTAAAGCACCCCTCTGGCAAGACCGTGATGGAGTGAATGATGATGAAAGTTTTTCTTTTTCGGGCCACCCTGCCTTGGTGGGAATCGGCCGATGTGTTAATAAAAAAAATAATAAAAAATAAGTATGGTTCCCATGTCTACTCTTTTTGTCCTATTGGCTTTGAGAGTTAAATTAGATAAACTTTCCCAGTAATTAATAATAATTTTTAATAATACAACATATAATAATTTTGGATTTTATAATTACACAAAACTGTTGCTACTCAGAATCATAATATTGCACCAGATCCATACACTAGTGCTTTTTAAAATGGAATATTAAGGAAGGTTGATAGGTTGGGTTATGTAAGATTTGTCAGGAAACTGGACAAATGTTTCCTGATATGGGTCTTGGTCATATGATGACCTGCCACTGGAGCTTTTGGTCATCTAACTGAGGCCTTCTGCTGATTTACCCGTCCACTCCTTTAAAAATTAAGGTTATAATTATAACCATTTTTAACACCCCTCAGAACCAAACGTGAAAGTGATCCACAACCACTGCTTTTACCCCACATAATTTTTTTTTTTCAACTAGTCAGCCGTCTCCCACCGAGGCAGGGTGACCCAAAAAGAAAGAAAATCCCCAAAAAGAAAATACTTTCATCATCATTCAACACTTTCACCTCATTCATACATAATCACTGTCTTTGCAGAGGCGCTCAGATACGACAGCTGAGAATAAGTCCCTCCCAACTGTCACTATCCCAGACCCCTCCTTTAAAGTACAGGCATTGTACTTCCCAACTCTCTATATGTACAACTCTATATGGAATCATCATCTTTTAACAAACCGGCCGTATCCCACTGAAACAGGGTGGCCCAAAAGAAAAACAAAAGTTTCTCTTTTTAACTTTAGTAATGTATACAGGAGAAGGGTTACTATCCCTTGCTCCCGGCATTTTAGTTGCCTTTTACGACACGCATGGCTTATGGAGGAAGAATTCTGTTCCTCTTCCCCATGGAGATAGGAAATAAACAAGAACAAGAACTAGTAAGAAAATAGAAGAAAACCCAGAGGAGTGTGTATATACAGTGGACCCTCGGTTTCGTTCACCTCCAAACTCGAACAATTATGTAAATGTATTTTTGTAAGAGCTTTTGTAAGTGTATTTTTGGAGTTCTGAAACGACTAATCTAATTTACATTTGTCCTTATGGGAACAAATTCGTTCGGTAATGGCACTCAAACAGAATTCTGGAATGAATTTTCAACGAAAACCCAGGGTCCACTGTACTCACCTAATTGTGGTTGCAAGGGTCCACTGTATACGCTTGTACATGCATGTGTAGTGTGACCTAAGTGTAAGTAGAAGTAACAAGACGTACCTGAAATCTTGCATGTTTATGAGACAGAAAAAGACACCAGCAATCCTACCATCATGTAAAACAATTACAGGCTTTCGTTTCACACTCGCTTGGCAGGACGGTAGTACCTCCCTGGGCGGTTACTGTCTACCAACCTACTTCCTAGGCTCTACTTGGAATATAATAATAATAATTTTTATCTGTTTTCTTGTTTTTGCCTTGTATCCCAATCCTTTTGGATATACTTATGCCAAATGTTTGTAGAAAATGTTAATGTTGTTCATTGTAATAATGTGCATTCCATTTTGTCTCTTAAAATACCGTCTTGTAGCATTGTATTTTCTCATCTTATAATGTAGTCTCTCCTGTGTGTTTTTTTTTTTTATGATTTCCGAAGCGATGTTGTGTGACGAATTCCAAAAATCGTTACTATGCTGTATAAACCACTTTTAAATTACACATGTATACTTATTTTTATTTATTTACAGTGCTAAAGGAAATTGTCTAATGTGTATGGTGTAAATATTTTTAATGATATACGTATTGATATTTTTAAATATAAATATATATTACACAATGCCTGAAAATGTAGATACAAATATCCTCTAAAATTTTTCAGGAAATTGAACCACGTGTTGCAGAGGAGCTGTGTCGGTTGTTTCCTAAAGATGAAGGAATTAATCTCACCCCCGTTTTGCACAAGAGTAAGCGTGCAGCCCGGGTGGCCCGTGCTAGGGGTCCACTTCGTCGGCCACTACAGTCAACGGGAGACCGGCGTGGCCGTCCCAGAGAACGCGGAAGCTTCAGAGGTCGGGGTGACATTGGCTTCAGGTGCGTCACTACCACGAGGGTTGAGTCTCGATATGGAGAAGCCTGCATTTTGCTGATGCTGCCACTGCTACTGAATGTATCTCCTCAGTTCATGCCACAACCAGAACTGCAGTTTTCACCACTTTATATACCACAGTTGTTTCACTTAATTAATTGGTGGTTAAAACATACAACACCAGATTGACACAAACATCCACTTAATACAGTCATGGTAGATAATGGATGTCATGCAAGTTATTAAACAGATAACTCACAACACAACATTACAGCTGCTGTCAGTTCCTGCAAGGATGCATTGCTGAGTGAGACAACAGAAAACCAGTTTTCAGATTAGTAACAGTGGCAGTGGGCAAGTCGGGTTTGGTCTCCGGCTCCATCAATGCAGTAAAGGACTCGCTTTCTGTTGGTGAGTGGCGGAGTGCCGCATCCGCTACTACTCACTCACTCAGTGTCTTGTTACCGCTCTGTCTCTCACCCCGGTGCTGAGGACCCTTTATCCTCTCACAGGACTCTGTCCCTTTCTCTCACACAACCTGGCTAGTGAGTGACACACAAACATACCAGTGCAGTGCGTACCTCTTAATAATTGTTGTATAACTACAGTCATAAAGAACTTTGTTACTTGGTTCTAAAGAGCAGGCATAGACTAGGAATTTCCTTTTGATGATTAGAACTTAAAATGTAGACAAGTGTGTATATAATAAAGCTGGTAAAAAGTTAACACCCTGTGGACTTGTCCATCAAATATATCTTGAGGGGACTTCCATCCAAATAGTAGTATAACGAACGTTGTGAAAGTAGTGAATGGTTGGCTCTAGTCCACATACCAGCAGTAGGTGACACTCACTAGCAGGTTGGCACAGAGCCAGGCCCAACCATGTGGACTCGGCTTAGCTGTAAGGTATTGGTTATAAACTTGTTGGTAAGGTAGTATCTTGCATGGACTCTCTCAAGCATTCAGGACTAAGTGTGTTGGAGATATGATAAAGCTTACACCAGAGATTTTAGGTGGCAGTAGCCCAGTGCTAAATCATTGATCTAAAAAAAAAATAATAAAAATAAAAAAAAGAGTATTTGCCTGGCTAATGAAATAGTGATGGGATATTAGTGAGAGTGAGAAGTGATTAGTGGAAATGAAAGTGAATCAAAATGAAATTACATGTGAATAGTGGTGCATTGCGTTGCGTCCAAGACCACAAGAGGGCAAATCCCTGCCATCCGTACTTATCCTCACCCAATGTCTACACAACACTTCTTCATCACATGGTGAGTACAGTACAACAATTTAAAAATAAAAAATATATATACATTTATATTATATATAAAATATTCTATAATATATACAATATATATTATATATATATATATATTTATATATCTAGTTTCATATATGACACATTACCATGTTTAATAATTTCAACTACTTGTGTGTATCCTATCTGATATTTGAACTATAAATAATATAATTTTCTTGCCCAGTCCTTAGATGATAGGTGCTCAAATTATATGGCAGAATCGGTTATTAATATGTATGAACTGTTTTTATGAATTCTTGCTTAAAATCAATAATTACTTGAAATATTTTAAAGAACTGTTACAAAATAGACTTGAATTATTATCTCACTTTAAAAATAATTGGGCTGTTCTGTTTTCTTGATTAAAAAAAATATTTGCCACTTGATATGCCCTATTGCAAATGCTTAGTTAAATGCTCAGTTAACTTTGAAATGACAAGAAATGCTTATAATAATTTGAAGTTTGCCTTATTACAGTCTAAGTACAGTAGCATTTGATATTTTCAAAATAGAATGTGATTTCCATGATTGTATAGAGTAGTACTGAGTTTTGACATTACATGGCTCATTGAGGAATTGAGATGTTAGGAAGAACCTAAATATTTACAATAGCATGTGGAGAAAGCTTTACTACTTAGGTGACATACACATATTGATGAATTAACTATATTTTTCTAAAAAAAATATAAATATGAATAAGACTAGGTCCCCAAGCTACACACTTTGTTACAAAAGAAACGGCAGGAAGTGTTGAATAAGCCTAACGAAAGCAGGGTGCCATAGGCACAGTCAGTGAACACTGTATTGTCATCTGTGGTCATAAACTTTTAAACATTCTACCAACAGTAAAAGAAATATTATCAGAATAAAGATCTAGAAGTTTTCAAATAAAAAAAATTTGGACTCTTCTGATATACAGTGGTACCCCGAGTTTCGAACTGCTCCCAACTCGACCAGTTATGTAAGTGTATTATTGTAAGTGCTTTTGTAATTGTATTTTTGGGGGTCTGAAACGGACTAATCTAATTTACATTATTCCTTATGGGAACAAATTCGTTCAGTAACAGCACTTGAACAGCCTTCTGGAATGAAGAAAGTTTGAAACTCGGGGTACCACTGTATAATAATTCCAGATCAGCCAGTCGCAATGGCCGGAAAATGCCATATGTATACCCATTTTCGTGGCACTCATCTTGGGGTTCTGAGAATACTCCAAAATGCTTTAATGTTGTCAAAGAATCATGTAATCTTGTATCAGGGGTCATTAAGCATAATAAATCTGCAAAAAAAAAAGTGAACTTCCAAGGGTGTGGGCCTAATAACCTGGTTAATCAGTTGGTTAAGAGGAATTTGGTTGCAGACCAGGGTGCAAATACATACTTAGGAGAGCAGTGACAATGAAGAGTGAAATGTAAAATGAGTAAAAATTTATTCAAAAGGACTGTAGTTTTAAAAAACACTTTAGTATGTTATACAAAGGAATGTATCAGGGTATAGTGGTACCAACATTCTTATATGGGTGTGAAGCATGGGTTTTAAATGTTGCAGTGAGGAAGAAGTGGAGGTAGTGATGTTGTCTGAGGGCAATGTGTGGTGTGAATATCATGCAGAGGATTTGTAGTCCCCAGGATGTGACCCACACCAGTCAACTAACACTCAGGTATCTATTTTACTGCTAGGTAAGCAAGGACAGCAGGTGTCTTAGGGAAACGTGTTCTAATGCTTCCACCCGGACCTCAGTGTGAGCTGAGTGCACTAGCAATCGAGCTAGAGATCTTCCCAGGAAAGGTTGGAGGGAGGGGGTAAAGGGAGTTTTATATGCGAGGGGCTTTGACATTCAACAGGCGTGTGTGAGCTTGTTAGATAAAAGTGAGTGGAGGCAGGTGGTTTTATGACTTGAAGTGCTGTTGGAGTGTGAGCAAGGTAACATGAAGGGATTCAGGGAAACTGGTTACCAGACCTGAGTCCTGGAGGTGGGAAGTACAGTGCCTGCACTGTGAAGGAGGGGTGGAGATATTACAGTCTGGAGGGGCATCTGAGCTGTAATGTCAGCGTGCCTCTGGCAGGATGATAATGGAGTGATTGGTGGTGAAAGTGTTTCTTTTGGGTCACCCTACCTCAGTGGGAGACAGCTGGTGCTAAAAAAGAATGTACAATGGTACCCCGAGTTTTGAACAGCTCCCAAGTTGGGAGCTGTTCAAAACTCGATTATGTAAGTGTATTGTAAGTGCTTTTGTAAGTGTATTTTTGGGGGTCTCAAACGGACTATAATTTAATTTACATTATTCCTTATGGGAACAAATTTGTTCGGTAATGGCACTCGAACAGCCTTCTGGAACGAATTATGGCCGAAACTCGGGGTACCACTGTATTTTATAAAACTACTTTTACAGTACAAGTACTGTACGTATATAATAATATCAGAACTCGCCAGACATTTAAAAAAAAAATGATATTTTGTAGTGTTATAGATACGACGTATAGGCTTCTTTCACTTTTTGCTGGTTTGCTTTATGAAAATCATTATGTAATTTCCCATTTATATCAGTAAGAAAGCCTAGGGAACGAATGAATTTGTCAGTTAAAAACAGAGTAGGGGAGTTAGTAGATGGGGAGCTGGAGGTATTGGGTAGATGGTGGGAATATTTTGAGGAACTTTCAAATGTTGATGAAAAAAGGGAGGCGGTAATTTCATGTACTGGCCAGGGAGGTACAACATCGTTTAGGAGTGAAGAAGAGCAGGATGTGAGTGTGGGGAGGTGCGTGAGGCATTACGTAGAATGAAAGGGGGTAAAGCAGCTGGAACTGACGGGATCATGACAGAAATGGT
>WNWK01026413.1:0-27409 GCA_009830355.1 Cherax destructor | reverse complement strand
CTATACGTATTTTAAATGACAATATGATGATTGAAATTGCAACAAGTGTTAAGGAGGATGACAATATAAAACTGAGATTATCTTAAGTAAAGTAACATTGGGTTTGAAAGTTTGTTACAGTATGAGTATTTGGTATAGGGTCAGTAGGTGTTTTTTGAAAGAGTCTTGAATTGATTTTCCGAAAAGGGGTTAACTTAATTTTTACGGTAATAAATTTTCCAGATTCTGGGGCCCTTTATGTGCATAAAATTTTTTACATTGGTAAAGCCCTTAGATTTTCTTCTCTTAGAGAAGAATCCTATAATGTGCCTTTTACCCTTCAAGAACTGGAGGCAACACTCTCTGCTTGCCGATCATCGGCAGCTGGGCCAGACGGCATACATATTCGTATGCTGCAACATTTACATCAGTCTGCTCTTACTGTCCTCTTACGACTCTTTAATCTTATATGGTCGCAAGGAGTTCTTCCCCAGCTGTGGAAGTCTGCTATTGTTCTTCCTTTTCGCAAACTGGGTACTACAATAATATAATAATAATAATAATAATAATAATAATAATATTTTTATTTCGATGCAAGTTACAAGTATACATAGTTATTGGTAGTTACAATTATAAAACTGTAATGCAAGGAGAGCCACTGGCATGCCATGGCATTAGGGGCAGCTTATTCTAAAGACTTATTCACTAAGTACTTAATACTAGAGAAATTGATTGAGTTTATTCTAGTTGTATATTTTATTTTAAGTTACAATATGTTGATGCTATACTAGTAAATTAATACTAGAGAGAAATTTATTGAGTTTCTTCTAGTTATATATTTTTATTTCAAATTAACAAAATGATGATACTATACGTATTTTAAATGACAATATGATGATATGAAATTGCAACAAGTGTTAAGGAGGATGACAATATAAAACTGAGATTATCTTAAGTAAAGTAACATTGGGTTTGAAAGTTTGTTACAGTATGAGTATTTAGTATAGGGTCAGTAGGTGATTTTTGAGAAGAGTCTTGAATTGATTTTCCGACAAGGTTAACTTAATATTTACTGGTAATGAATTCCAGATTCTGGGGCCCTTTATGTGCATAGAATTTTTACATTGGTTAGTATGGACTCGGGGTATGTCAAATAGTGATCTGTGTCTTGTGTCGTGGTCGTGGGACCTATTAAAGTTGTTGAGGAGAATTTTGAGCGGAGGGTTTATATTAGCATGTAGAGTTTTATGTATGTAGAAGGCACATGAATAGGTATGAATATTTTTACGGGACATGATACCTCCCACTACCATCCCATCGCTCTTACCAGTTCAGTTTGGAAGGTGATGGAACGTCTATTTAATAGACGTTTGATGTGGTATTTAGAGACTCACAGTAGTCACCCAAGAGACATGCATGGAGGCCGCCCTACAACTCTTTGTCAAGGACCACCTTAGCATAAACATACGTAGTGATGAACTAAAAGATTGCAAACTGATGGGCTACCAAGCAGGGGAAAAAACAGTGCTATTAAAATTCAATACCAGCTTGCAAAGAAACAACCTACTAAAAACATCCATAACTATGAAATCTGATGTCTATGTGAACGAGTGCCTTACCAAAACAAGACAAAACCTCCTTTATTGTTTAAGAAAATTACGCAATGCCCAAAAAATTCATCAGTGCTTTGTGAGGGATGGTAAAATCGCAGTTAGGAAACAGCCCACTGGGAAGAGGTATTTCATTGCAACAGAACATGAACTTAAAAGATTCCTGAGTGAGGCTGGGTTAACAGAATTAGAATAATATGTAGTAAACCCACTATCCACGATTAGTGTTATGAACCATCTTTAAATTTTGTTCCCAAAATTCCAATACCCTCTTACCATTAAATTTTTACTTTTGTTCCCAAAATTCCAATACCCTCTTACCATTAAATTTTTACCTTATATCCAACTACCATTCTACCTCATAGTCTTAATTCTACCTCATAGTCTTAATTCTACCCCATAGTCTTAATTCTACCTCATAGTCTTAATTTGTATTTGATAACTACAAAATCCCCTTATTATTCAAGCTTTATTGCACAATTTTTATTTTATAATTATTATTGCCCCATTTTTTTATACTTCATTGCTCAATCTTATTTTTATACCTTTATTTTTATTAACCTATCATTGCCAAAGATCCAAGCTTCCATACACAGCTGCAACATCATTGCCCTATCCTTACTAATTATACTTTCTAATAACCTGTGCTAAAAAATCCCATTTTACTTATTTTAATATCTACTGTATACCATTCTTTGCCCCTGTTTATTTTTTATTATACTTTTTTATAAACCTGTATTATACCTTTATTTCTATTGCAACTATTCTCTAGTGCAATTACAAGTAACAGTCTGGTGCTACAACTATCTTATTATCTATTAATATCATAGGTAATATCTAGTTCACCTAATTACATTCTAGCTTATTGAATAACCAACACCAAACTCATTGGTACTTCACAATTTTGTAACTTAAACTTAATAGATTAACTAAATTTGTAAGTTTTTACTGTACTTTATTTCATTCTAGCTTAATACATAACCAATACCAAACTCATTGGTGCTACATTGTTTTTGATAATTGTATCTCATTAGTTTATATTTAATTTTTTATTTCATACTAGCTTAATACATACTCAATACCAAGACCACTATGTTTATTTGTTACTATACTCTATTTGACCAATGTGCATTAGTTATATACTTACCAAAACATCCCCTTACAACAGATATCAGTACTATAACTCACCACACTATACATGATATAACAAAATCACTATTTAACCTAAATGATGAATGACCACGTCGACCCTGATCTAAACCTATTTAATCGAACACCCATTCAAAATTTACTGGAAAATAACTGCCTCTACTACACAGCATCACAAGCCCACACTGTCCTAAACACTACTAAAAGTATAACAGTTCTTAACTACAATGTCCGATCCTTAAGCAAACACTATGATGACCTCCTTGCCCTCCTTGGTTCCCTAAAAACAACCTTCACATGTATTGTCCTTACTGAAACCTGGCTTAAGCAGGATACAATAGATATCTACTCGCTGCCAGGATACACAGCAATACACAACTGCAGACCACATCAAGCGGGGGGAGGTATTGTAATCTATTACTCTAATGAAATATCCTGCTGTGACTCCATTTGATATAATGATGAATATGGAGAATATATTTTTGCTAAATTTACTGCACAAAACCTTAAGACTCCCATAACCATCGGGGCCATTTACCGGATGCCTCATACAAACATCCCAAGTTTTAGCGATCAACTAAAAACGCAAATAACAAACAACCAATTGAACAAACACCACCTTATCTTAGCTGGAGACTTCAACATCAACCTTGGCCTACCAGATGACCAGCCAGTAACCGATTTCATCAACAATATGAACAACACACTTCTCATACCAACAATAACCAAACCAACCAGGCTTACTGATACGAGTGCAACCATAATCGACCATATATGGACCAATATCCTAGCCCCCCTTAAATCGGGGATAATAACAGACAGCACCACAGACCACTACCCCACCTTCCTCTTAACAAACATTAGTAAACCGCCCCTAGAATACACCAAAGTTTCATTCCGACTCCATGACCAAGCTTCAATAAATAACTTCACAACAGAGCTAGACACAGTTGACTGGGCTACAGAATTCCCAAATGCCAAGGGTATCGATGAGTGGACAGACACCTTTCTTAGTAAATTACATAGACTATACAACAAACATTGTCCTATAAAAATGAAACAGATTACGAATAAACGGTTAGGCTGCCCATGACTAACTAACAACTTACTAAAATCCATTAACAAGAAACATCAATATGAGAAGCAATATAGACGGGGATTCATACATAAGGAGTTTGTTAAACACTATTCATCAGTTCTCACCAAACTAATAAAAAAGCCAAACAATTGTACTACTCCAGCAGATTCACTGAAACAAGAGGAGATATAAAAAGACCTGGAAAACACTCTCACAGATTATGGGCACCCACAAACTGAAAAAAATAGGGATATTGTCCTAACTAAACCAAACGAAACACCACTACAGCCTATTGATACAGTAAACAAGATAAATGACTTCTTCTCAACTATAGGATCAAATCTTGCCAGTAAAATTCCAGATACCAATACCCGAGCAAGTGATTACCTAGATGGGAATTTCCCATCCTCCTTATATCTTGCACCTACAGAACCCACTGAAGTCTCCATGATAATAAAGTCACTTAAAAATAAATCAGGACATCTGTCTCAAGTTCCACCCTTAATATACAAACGAGCTGCTCATGTCCTTTCATATCCTATTTCTTTACTCTTTAACAAATCATTAGAATCTAGCACCTTCCCAACACTACTCAAAACAGCAAGGGTTACACCAATACACAAAGGTGGTGACCCTACAGACGTAAATAACTATAGGCCTATATCAAATCTACCATTGCTATCCAAAATATTCGAGAAACTTGTGCACAAAAGATTATACTCGTTTATAACGACACAAAGCATACTCAACCCCTGCCAATTTGGCTTCAGGAAAAATAAAAGCACTAACGATGCAATAGTAAAAATGATAGACCTGCTTTACACAGCACTTGAAAATAAGGAATATCCACTAGGACTTTTATTGACTTAAGGAAAGCTTTTGACACAGTAAACCACGGCATCCTACTCCACAAACTTGACCACTATGGAATAAGAGGTCATGCACTAGCATACCTCAAATCCTACCTCACTAATAGGTACCAGTATGTCACTATTAAAGACACATCCTCCACGACACTACCACTAGACACCGGCGTACCGCAGGGAAGTGTCCTTGGTCCCCTGCTCTTCCTCTTATACATCAATGATCTTCCCAATGTATCACAACACCTGAAACCAATACTCTTTGCTGACGACACAACTTATGTCATCTCCCACACAAACCTTGCCACGCTTAATACCATTGTTAACGACGAATTAATAAAAATATCAACATGGATGACTGCCAATAAACTTACACTCAACACTGATAAGACCTTCTATATTATGTTTGGCAACAGAACAGATGATCCACAATTAAACATTAAGATCAACTCTACACCTATTGCTAGACATAACGAGGGCAAGTTCCTGGGCCTTCACCTTGACAGCAGCCTGAAATTCAGCACCCATATTCAACACATAACAAAGAAAGTGTCCAAAACTGTGGGGATCCTCTCAAAGATACGGTATTATGTACCACAATCAGCCCTACTCACACTATACTACTCACTCATCTATCCCTACCTCACATATGCCATTTGTGCATGGGGATCAACAGCAATTACCCACCTAAAGCCAATAATAACCCAACAAAAAGCCGCAGTAAGAATTATCACACAATCCAACGCTAGGCAGCACACCCCCCCACTCTTCAAAGACCTAAACCTACTCACTGTTCAGAACATCCATACTTACTACTCTGCTATCTACATTTATAGAACCATTAATTCCAACTTTAACCCTGAGCTAAAACACTTTCTTGACAGTTGTGACAGGACCCATAGACATAATACCAGACATAAACATCTCTTTGACATTCCCCGTGTCCGACTAAATCTATACAAAAATTCAATGCGCATAAAAGGGCCTAAAATCTGGAACTCCCTGCCTGAAAACTCTAGAACTGCAGACACAACCTCCATTTTCAAAAGCACCGTTAAAAAACATCTTATCTCACTTACGCACCCAACCGGTAGTTAACCATACGAAAACTACTTTATCTTGCACATATCCACAGCAAAATACACTTATTGATATCTGTGATTCTCCTTAATTTGCACATTACTAACCACAGCAAAATACACTTATTGATATCTGTGATTCCCCTTAATTTGCACAGTTCCAACCAAAATTCTAATACAACTATTGCTCCATAATACTTAAGCTAGTCATAAGTTTGCCTAAGATACTCCAATATAGAATCTATATTATGCCAATATATCACCTTTATCATTAATATATAAACTAATTGCTAACTTTTTATACTAATTGTTAAATTCTCAATGTTTAAATTCCAGTACCTAAATTTTGTAAACCTAACCTAACCTTACAATCTGTATATCCATTGTATAGCTATTGAGTAAGACCTATCATAAGACTGCCTGAAAAGCCTAGGCATACCTAGGCATATTATTGGCCATCTTGTAATATCAACTTTAATGTATAACTATAAGTACCCCCCACCTTGTATTACATGAAATAAAGAATTTGAATTTGAACTAGTCAATATGGCTTTCATAAAGGCCGTTCTGCCATTGATCCCTTACTCGGCTTGGGTACGTATATTCGTAATGCCTTTGCCAATAACCACTCGGTTATCACCATCTTTTTCGATCTTGAGAAGGCTTATGACACAACTTGGAAGTATAATATCTTGACCCAGGCCCACTCCTTAGGCCGAGGCAATCTACCATTTTCCGTGTCCGGGTTAGTAATTACCTTTCCCCGGACTTTGTCCAAGCTAAAAGGTGTCCCCCCAGGGATGTGTTCTGAGCACAACACTCTTTCTGCTTGCTATAAATAATCTGGCATCTGTTCTCCCATCCAATATTTGGTCATCGCTCTATGTGGATGACTTTGCTATAGCTTGTGCAGGTGCTGACTGTCACCTCATTGCAGTTTCCCTCCAGCATGCCATCAACCGGGTTTCCGATTGGGCCACCACTCACGGGTTTAAATTTTCTAGATGCAAAACTCATCAAATTACGTTTACTAGACGTTCAGTGGTCTCTGGTCATCCGTTGTACTTATACGGCTCATGTATAACAGAACGTGATACAGTCAGGTTTCTCGGCCTCCTGTTTGACCGTCGATTGTCCTGGAAACCTCACATTACCTCTCTGAAGGCAACTTGTCATAGCCGGCTGAACCTCCTAAAAACCCTCGCACATCTAGAACTCTCCTTCGTCTACATTCAGCCCTAATTTTATCAAAACTCGATTATGGTGACCAGATATATTCTGCGGCCTCGCCTGCTACTCTTTCCATCCTTAATCCCATCCATCACCAGGGATTACGCTTATGCCTTGGTGCATTTCGTTCTTTCCCGGTTTAGAGCCTCTATGTAGAAGCGAACATTCCATCCTTATCCGATCGTCGTGATGCACATTGCATTCGCTATTATGTTCGCTCTCATGACCTCCGCAATCCTTCCATGTATAGGATTGTTACAGATGTTAGTAGACGCTCTTTATTTGTTTGTCGCCCCTGCTTACTTCGTCCCTTTTCTCTTCGTCTACATTCACTCCTGTCTTTCCTTCAGCTTCCACCTCTATATGTTCATGTGACGTTTCCCTTTCCCCTACCCCCTTGGGAAGTTCCTGCTGTCCGTGTCTGTTCTATTCCTCTAACTTGAGCGAAAGCCTGCCTACCTACGGCGGCTTCTCGCTCTTTTTTCTAGACCACTTCCGTTCTCATTCCCATGCCATCGCAGTATACACCGATGGTTCAAAGTCGTCTGACGGTGTCGGATTCGCAGCAGTGTTTCCGGACAGCATCGTACGAGGGCATCTATTACCCTCGGCTAGCATATTTATGGCTGAATTGTATGCCATTCTTGTGGCACTTATCCGTATTGCATCTATGCCTGTATCACCATTTGTGGTCGTTTCAGACTCCCTTAGTGCTTTACAGGCTATCCGTAAAATTGATACACCTCACCCACTAGTTCTTCGTATCCACCTTTGGTTACGCCGTATCTTTAGCAAGCATAAAGATATTGTCTTTTGTTGGGTCCCTGGTCATGTTGACGTACAGGGCAATGAACAGGCAGACACTGCTGCGCGGTCAGCAGTACATGACCTTCCAGTTTCATATAGAGGTGTTCCTTTTTTTTTTTTTTAAACAAACAAATTTTATTTCATTGCAGATTACATGGGTATCGGAAGTTACAATGTAAATTGAGTGCAAGGAGAGCCACTGACATGCCATGGCATTAGGGGCAGCTTATTCTAGTCCTTAAAAACTATGTACTTAATATTAGAGAAATTTATTGAGTTTATTCTAGTTAAAAATTATTTTCAAAATTACAATATGATGAAATTTTACTGTTTAAATTATTATATAATGATATTAGATCTTAGATTGTTACAGGTGTTAAGATTCTTGAATGATAATATGGAATTGAGATTATCTTAAGGAAAATAACATTGAGCATTTTTGACATTAACTTATAATATGAGTAGGGGGTAACATAATAGTAACATATTATTAAAAATTGAGATTATCGTATAGGAAAGTAACAATGAGCATTTTTCAAAGTAGTTTATAGTATGATCATTTAGGTTTGGGTGAGTAGGTGGTTTTTGAGTTGAGTCCTAAATTGATTTTCAGACAAGATTATCTTAATATTTACTGGTAATGAATTCCAGATTCTGGGGCCCTTTATGTGCATAGAATTTTTACAAAGGTTGATATGAACACGGGGTATATCAAAAAGTGATCTGTGTCGTGTGTTGTGGTCATGGGTCCTATTAAAGTTGGTGAGGAGAGTTTTGAGCAGAGGGTTTATATTAGAGTGTAAAGTTTTATATATGTAGTAGGCACAAGAGTAAGTATGGATGTTCTTTACGGTGAGTAGTTTGAGACTTTTGAATATTGGTGGAGTATGCTGTCTAGAGTGGGAATTTGTTATCATTCTGACTACGGACTATTTTGCGGTCATTGCTACCCACCTTCGCACCCGTTGGCAACAATGCTGGTCTGACCTGCTAAATAACAAACTTCATTCTATTAAACTGAGTATAGGTTTCTGGCCGTCTACTTGTCACCAATGTCGAGGTTGGGAGATTACACTCTCCCGTCTTCGCATCGGCCACACTCGTCTTACTCACGGGTATCTCATGGAGAGGCTCCCTGCCCCTCTCTGTGAGCATTGTCAGGTTCCAGTGTCTGTTCGACATATTCTGTTGGACTGTCCACTTTATCAACGAGCACGCAGAATTTACCTCCAACGGCGTCTTCATTCTGCGGCCCTTTCTTTACCTTCCCTTCTTAAGAGCTGATGGACCCTCCTTTAATCCTGACTCTCTCGTTGACTTTTTGACAAAAACTGATTTACTACACAAACTCTGAAGATTATACCTCTAGCACCTCCCTCAGTCCCTTCTACCTCGATCTCTTGCTACCCTCTATCCCTGCACTATCCACTGTCCTGCTGCACTCCATACCCTACTAATCATCCATCTCCCTCTTACAATCTATTCTCCCTGCATCCTGCAATAACCTGCAGCGCTGTATAACCCTTGTGGTTTAGCGCTTCTTTTGATTATAATAATATAATAATAATTACCACTACTACTACAACTTATATCACTACTTCTTCTACCACCACTAGTATGGCATCTCACTCTGAGCCTATATATACCCTGTGTGTCCTTGTAACGGCTTGACAAAGCTCCTGGAGAGCGAAACGTTGCCACAATAAAATGTCACATTAGTTGCATTTGTGTCCTTTTACTTAACAAATATAATTATAAATTCAAGGGTTAACTATAATAAACATAATTGTAAATACTACAAGGGTTAACTATAATTGTATATACGTACTACAAGGTTAACTATAATAAATATAATTATAAATTCAAGGGTTAACTATAATAAACATAGTAACTGTAAATACAAGGGTTAACTATAATTGTATATACAAGGTTAACTATAATAAATATAATTATAAATACAAGGGTTAACTATAATAAATATAATTATAAATATGAGGGTTAACTATAATAAATATATAATTATAAATATGAGGGTTAACTATAATAAATATAATTATAAATACAAGGGTTAACTATAATAAATATAATTATAAATATGAGGGTTAACTATAATAAATATAATTGTAAATATATTTTCTGTGAGGTGGTATGTTACCGCTATGTAGTATATAATAATAATAGTCTAACACCTGTGGTCAGTACTAAGAGAACAAGACTCACCTGCCATCAAAACAATCCTTGGATTCATCACACACCTGAGTCCTAGACACACAGGTGTGTAACCTAGGTGTTCCACACTGGAACTGGTGTGTGGCACATAGGGTGGCTGCTGTGCGACATACAACACCAGCTATCTGTGGGCAGGATACTGTGTTGTAATACTCTGTGTGTCTATACTCACCTAATTGTGGTTGCAGGGGTCGAGTCATGGCTCCTGGCCCCGCCTCTTCACTGGTGGCTACTAGGTTCATTCTCTCCCTGCTGTATGAGCTTTTTCATGCCTCTTCTTAAAGCTGTGTATGGATCCTGCCTCCACTACATCACTCTCCAGATTGTTCCACTTCCCGACAACTCTGTAGCTTAAGAAATACTTCCTAACATCCCTGTGAGTCATCTGAGTTTTCAACTTCCAGTTGTGACCCCTTGTTGCTGTGTCACATCTCTGAAACTGTGTTGTGGGGGTTCTTGCGTAGATTTGGTAATATATAATAAAGATGAGCTTGGTATGGTAGTGTTTAATGGACCGTTAGATATATGGGAGCTGAGAGCCTAGGCCTATGTCCGTCTGCACTGCCTACCTCGGTGGAACTGCCTGCTAGTCGTCCCAGCACTCGGGCATTCAAAAAGGGATGGCTATGATTGGCTAATGAAAGATCACATGGGCAGAGGTTGGTGATCACGTGAACAGCTATGGTATAGCCATTAGACATACGAACCGTACAGCTCGGGCATGCTACGTATGGCGTCTCGACATACATCTATACAAACTAAGGACAACAGGCGTACGACTCTCAGCTGATTCTATACAATGTCAAAGTACACAACAGTTGAACATTATACTTCACATGGATGTTATCGTGACGGAACAATCTACATTACTATATGATGCATCATGATACATAGGAATTAATTAAATGAGCTCATTTTTTGAAGTCATGATAAAAGAGAGAAAAAAAATTTGTTCGATCGAACTTTCTTCATGTGATCTACGAATTCTGAGGAAATATATTTACAAGAAGGTAGTGATTAACAGACAACGTAGATCTGGTGCACTCAAATCTATACTGTTAATTCTCAGAACTCGGAGAGACCGTGAACACAAAATTTTTTTTGGAATAATACTAAGTAGAATTAACTGGCACCGAAATCAGCCAAGGCTAGTGCCCCAAGCCAGTATAAATCTCGTAGTGTCTATAGTAAGTTTAGTTCTCATAGCCAGAGAATTTGTTATAACTGCGGTTACCGTGGACATATCGCAGTTAATTGTCCTGACAGTACCACTAAGAAACACCGTACAAAACACCCTGTCTCTGTCCACCTTGTCACTTCCTCTCAGTATTTTATATGTCGTTATCGTGTCCCTCTATCCCTCCAGTGTCATCAGGTTTAATTCCCTTAACCTCTCCTCGTAGGACATGCCCCTTAGCTCCGGGACTAGTCTTGTTGCAAACCTTTGCACTTTCTCTAATTCTTGACATGTTTGACCAGGTGTGGGTTCCAAACTGGTGCTGCATACTCCAATATGGGCCTGACGTACACAGTGTACAGTGTTGTGAATAACTCCTTACTAAGATGTTGAAATGCTATTCTTAGGTTTGCCAGGCGCCCATATTCTGCAGCAGTTATTTGGTTGATGTGCATCTCAGGAGATGTGCTCGGTATGATGCTCACCCCAAGATCCTTTTCCTTGAGTGAGTTTTGCAGTCAATCTCCTTATGGTTGAAATCCCCCCATGAAGAGTAACTTTGCCCTGATCATGTGGACCCTTCTGTTACTCTCATCATATTCCTGTCTTCTCTTCCTGTTGTTCGGTGGTGGGTTGTATATCACTGCTACTATCACTTTTGGGTCCCCAGTAAGAATGTAGTTATCCACTACCCCATGTAACTAGTCCTCCCATCTCAAAAGTCCATTGGTTCTTGATGAGCAGTGCAACTCCTCCCCCTCTGCTCCCCCCCCACCCTTTCCTCAGGATCTGATTAACCAGATGGGAAGATCGTGTTTATTACTTAAATGAGCTATGTCTCTGTGAGTGCTGTCATGTCTGGGGATGCCTCAGTGACTTTTTCCTGCCACTCTTCACTCTTATTTATAATTCCATCTGAATTGGTGTACCTCAGCCTCAGCTTCCTTTCTAGGGCTGTGTTTTGGGAGGTGGGAGGATATACTCACCTAGTTGTAGTTGCAGGGGTCCAGTCAAAGCTCCTGGCCCCGCCTCTTCACTGGCCGCTACTGGGTCACTCTCCCTGCGTCATGAGCTTTATCATACCTCTTCTTGAAGCTATGAATGGATCCTGCCTCCACTACATCACTTCCCAAGCTATTCCACTTCCTGACCACTCTGTGACTGAAGAAATACTTCCTAACATCCCTTTGATTCATCTGAGTCTTCAACTTCCAGTTGTGACCCCTTGTTGCTGTGTCCCATCTCTGGAACATTCTGTCTCTGTCCACCTTGTCAATTCCTCTCAGTATTTTATATGTCGTTATCATATCCCCTCTATCTCTCCTGTCCTCCAGTGTCGTCAGGTCGATTTCCCTTAACCTCTCCTCGTGGGACACACTCCTTAGCTCCGGGGCTAGTTTTGTTGCAAACCTTTGCACTTTCTCTAGTTTCTTTACGTGCTTGGCTAGGTGTGGGTTCCAAACTGGTGCTGCATACTCCAGTATGGGACTAACGTACACAGTGTACAGGGTCCTGAACGATTCTTTATTAAGATGTCGGAATGTTGTTCTTAGGTTTGCTAGGCGCCCGTATGCTGCAGCAGTTATTTGGTTGATGTGCGCCTCAGGAGATGTGCCTGGTGTTATACTCACCCCAAGATCTTTTTCCTTGAGTGAGGTTTGTAGTCTCTGGCCCCATAGACTGTACTCCGTCTGCAGTTTTCTTTGCCCTTCCCCAATCTTCATGACTTTGCACTTGGTGGGGTTGAACTCCAGGAGCCAATTGGTGGACCAGGCTTGCAGCCTGTCCAGATCCCTTTGTAGTTCTGCTTGGTCCTCGTCCAATTGAATTATTCTCATCAACTTCACATCATCTGTAAAACAGGGACACTTCGGAGGCTATTCCTTCCGTCATGTCGTTCACAAATACCAGAAACAGCACCGGTCCTAGGACTGATCCCTGTGGGACCCCACTCGTCACCGGCGCCCACTCTGACACCTCGCCACGTACCATGACTCGCTGCTGTCTTCCTGACAGGTATTCCCTGATCCATTGTAGTGCCTTCCCTGTTATCCCTGCCTGGTCCTCCAGCTTCTGCACTAATCTCTTGTGTGGAACTGTGTCAAACGCCTTCTTACAGTCTTACTGCTGTCACCCTGTCATAGAACTCCATTAGGTTTGTGACACAGGATTGTGTGTGTGTGTGTGTGTGTGTTTACCATAGCAAGTCTCTTGACACAAGAACAAAGGTGCCTCCAAACATATTAAGTAACATTACACCCCCACCTGCAGACTCTTAGACTCACCTCTGTAGCACCACAGTCATGAACACCCAGTCCGCTGGATGGACACTGGAACAGAGAGTTCTCGCGTCCAGTACAAGACAACTTGTCCAGCCAGAACTTGGGACTGCTACGACGCCATGCTGAAAGTAAACAAGAACTTAATACACTACGACCACACACTCCTAACTAGTATACAGGACTGATGACTTCTGGGAGTCACTCAGATGTGACTAATGACTCACAGGACCCACACAGGTGACTGATAACTTACAGGAGTCACTCAGATGTGACTAATGACTCACAGGAGCCACACAGGTGACTAATAACTTACAGGAGTCACTCAGAGGTGACTAATGACTCACAGAAGACACACAAGTGACTCATGACTTACCTGAGTCATTGCTGCCGAACTTATTGTTTCTGGTAAAGACTTGTGCTGCTGGGTAGCCCAGGCTCCTGCACACTAAGTCCGCAGCCTCGAACCCAAACCCATCGTCACACACGTAGCCCCATTCACCGTCCACCTTCACCTGCCATATGATAATAATAATAATAATAAAGCCAAGTTGTTAGCACACTGGCCTGGTATTTAAAGACTCAGTTACCATGGGTTTTAACCCCCATTAAGTTTACCTGTATGTTGCCTTCATGGGGTCCTTCACCCCCGACAAGCTTAAGCTCATGTTTGGTGCTCAAGCTGCAGTCAGCTTCGTCAGAGTTGTCACCACAGGTGTCGACACCGTCGCAGAGCTTGTCGCGGGTGACGCAGCGCTCGTTGTGGCACCGGAAGCGCATCCCGCATGCGGCGCGGCGACTCCTCAGTTCGTAAAACTCTTCCTCGTCTGAGGGGATCAGTCCCGATGCTGCCACGTCGTTGCTACTCAGGTGACACCTGATTGGTGGAGAGGCAGGGAAAATTATCTATCACACGAGGGTCAGTATAGTCTATCTACTACACGAGGGTCAGTATAGTCTATCTAATACACGAGGGTCAGTATAGTCTACTACACGAGGGTCAGTATAGTCTACTACACGAGGGTCAGTATAGTCTATCTAATACACGAGGGTCAGTATAGTCTACTACACGAGGGTCAGTATAGTCTACTACACGAGGGTCAGTATAGTCTACTACACGAGGGTCAGTATAATCTATCTACTACACGAGGGTCAGTATAGTCTAATACACGAGAGTCAGTATAGTCTATCTACTACACGAGGGTCAGTATAGTCTACTACACGAGGGTCAGTATAGTCTAATACACGAGGGTCAGTATAGTCTATCTACTACACGAGGGTCAGTATAGTCTATCTACTACACTAGGGTCAGTATAGTCTACTACACGAGGGTCAGTATAGTCTACTACACGAGGGTCAGTATAGTCTAATACACGAGGGTCAGTATAGTCTATCTACTACACGAGGGTCAGTATAGTCTAATACACGAGGGTCAGTATAGTCTATCTACTACACGAGGGTCAGTATAGTCTACTACACGAGGGTCAGTATAGTCTATCTACTACACGAGGGTCAGTATAGTCTATCTACTACACGAGGGTCAGTATAGTCTACTACACGAGGGTCAGTATAGTCTACTACACGAGGGTCAGTATAGTCTATCTACTACACGAGGGTCAGTATAGTCTATCTACTACACTAGGGTCAGTATAGTCTACTACACGAGGGTCAGTATAGTCTACTACACGAGGGTCAGTATAGTCTATCTACTACACGAGGGTCATTAAGACTGGCTGGTTAATGGGGTTTAAAGTCTACTACACGAGGGTCATTAAGACTGGCTGGTTAATGGGGTTTAAAGTCTACTACACGAGGGTCATTAAGACTGGCTGTTAATGGGGTTTAAAGTCTACTACACGAGGGTCATTACTTACTGCTTGGAGGCTTCACTATACATAAATCCTCTGCATAATAGTGTGTCCAGACACCTCTTAGCACAGACGCCCACGTCAACCCTGGTCAGTGTTGCCAGCACCTGTCTGACTACCAGCGTCATCCTCCTGCGTACCTCGTAGCCCTGAAGACATGATGACTGTGTTAGTCGACTACCATGATGACTGTAAACTACCATGATGACTGTAAACTACCATGATAACTGTAAACTACCATGATGACTGTGTAAACTACCATGATGACTGTAGACTACCATGATGACTGTGTATACTACCATGATGACTGTGTTAGTCGACTACCATGATGACTGTAGACTACCATGATGACTGTGTATGGAAATAAATGGTATAAAATACCGACACAATGGAAAAATAAACACATAAGCAGTATAATGTGATCCTTTATTGACAACGTTTCTTCAACGCTATCCCACATAGAACTCAAGAATGGAACACTGCAGGTCCTTTAAGTCACACAAAGTTTTTAACTATCACACTACTTTTAAGACTGTCACATGCAGCTTTCTCCACCTGACCCAGCATTCTCCACCTGGATAGAGGCATGGTTGATAAATAGGCAGCAGAGAGTTTGCATAAATGGAGAGAAATCAGAGAGGGGAAGCGTCACGAGCGGTGTTCCACAGGGGTCGGTATTGGGCCCCTTGTTGTTTACAATCTACATAAACGACATAGATGAGGGAATAAATAGCGACATAAGCAAGTTTGCCGATGACACCAAAATAGGCCGTCCAATTCATTCAAATGAGGACATTAGAGCACTCCAGGAAGATTTGAATAGACTGATGCAGTGGTCGGAGAAGTGGCAGATGCAGTTTAATATAGATAAATGCAAAGTTCTAAATATTGGACAGGACAATAACCATGCCACATATAAACTAAATAATGTAGATCTTAATACTACTGATTGCGAAAAGGATTTAGGAGTTCTGGTTAGCAGTAATCTAAAACCAAGACAGCAGTGCATAAGTGTTCGCAATAAAGCGAACAGAATCCTTGGCTTCATATCAAGAAGCATAAATAATAGGAGTCCTCAGGTTGTTCTTCAACTCTATATATCCTTGGTTAGGCCTCATCTAGATTATGCTGCACAGTTTTGGTCACCGTATTACAGAATGGATATAAATGCTCTGGAAAACGTACAAAGGAGGATGACTAAGTTGATCCCATGTATCAGAAATCTTGCCTATGAGGATAGTCTGAGGGCCCTGAATCTGCACTCTCTAGAAAGGCGTAGAATTAGGGGGGATATGATTGAGGTGTATAAATGGAAAACAGGAATAAATAAAGGGGATGTAAATGGCGTGCTAAAAATATCTAGTATTGACAGGACTCGCAGCAATGGCTTTAAGTTGGAAAAATTCAGATTCAGGAAGGATATAGGAAAGCATTGGTTTGGTAATAGAGTTGTCGATGAGTGGAACAAACTCCCGATTACAGTTATAGAGGCTAAAACGTTGTGTAGTTTTAAAAATAGGCTAGATAAATATATGAGTGGATGCGGGTGGGTCCTGACTAGCTTGTGCTACTAGGTCAGATGCTGTGCTCCTTCCTTAAGTGAATGTAACCTGACCTGGCTGGGTCGGGGCATTGGCTTAAGCCGGTGGTAGACTTGGACTTGCCTCGCATGGGCCAGTAGGCCTGCTGCAGTGTTCCTTCTTTCTTATGTTCTTATGGATAGGGCTTTCTGTTTGATTGATAGGAGTAGGAGACAGAGGGTTTGCTTTCCTGGGGCTGGGATGGAGGATATTGTTAGCCGTCTGGACGACATCATGAGAGGTAATGGGAGCAATCCTATTATCTGTCTCAGTGCTGGAGGCAACGATGTTGGCAGACGTAGGAGTGAGGACCTGACTAGCAGGTTTAGGTCAGCAATAGACATAATTAGGAAGAAGGGTGGGAACCCTGTCATATGTGGTATTTTGCCAAGGAGAGGAGTTGGAAATGAATGGCTGTCCAGGGCAATTGGTGTCAATTGCTGGCTGGACAAATACTGTAAGGAAAATTCAGTAACATTCATTGACAACTGGGACCTCTTCTATGGCAGAAATGACATGTATGCCAGGGATGGGGTTCACTTATCCAGGTCTGGGGTGGGGGCACTGGCAACTGCAGTGGAGGGAGCTGTTAGGGCTTTAAACTAGAAATAGTTAGTGGTATGGGTTTTGGGGGGAAAACAGAGAAGTCCCAGTGTAGTAATATTATAAGTTGTAGGAGAACTAGTAATAGGCAGAATAAGGTGGACAGTGGAAAGCTAGTGACACTAGATGACAAGGACAGTAATAGGTATAGTGGAAAACAGAGATGAGCAGGAAGGGTAAAGAGAAAGGAGGGTCTCTAAATATATATTACACCAATAGTCGTAGTGCTAGGAATAAGATGGACGAGTTGAGATTAGTTGCAAGTACGGGTAATATTGATGTTTTTGCAATAACTGAGACATGGTTTAATATGAAAAATCGGGACTTGCCTGCCGAATGTCACATTCAGGGTTTTAAATTGTTCCAAGTAGACAGAAGTATCGGGAAAGGGGTGGGGTGGCACTCTATGTCCGTGATCATTTAAATTGTTGCATAAAAACGGGTATAAAGTCTGAATTAACACATACAGAGTCTGTCTGGATAGAATTTTCAGAGGGTGTGAAAAATTGATTTTAGGCGTGATTTACCGTCCTCCAAACTTAGATAGGGAACAAGGAGACTACTTTGGGAGGAAATTGTTAAGGCCACAAGACACGATAACGTAGTAATTCTAGGGACTTTAACTTTAGTCAGATTGATTGGAATTTCATGACAGGGAATTTAGAATCTAACGACTTTTTAGAAGTAGTTCAGGATTGCTTTTTGAAGCAGTTTGTAACAGAACCTACAAGGGAAATAACCTACTTGACTTGGTTCTGGCAAGCAAGGAAACCCTTGTTAATTATTTAGAAATTACAGAGGAACTCGGCTCAAGCGACCACAAGTCAATTACCTTTAGCATTGAATGGATGTATGATAGTAGGGATAATTCAGTAATGGTCCCAGATTTTCGCTTAGCAGATTATAATGGACTTAGAGAACACTTATCAACTGTGGACTGGGGTGAAGAAGAGAGGTATCAATATGACAGTTTTCTTAACACTATACAGGCTGCCCAAAGAACATTTATCCCGTATAAAGAAATTAGATCAAGTAGAAATGACCCAAAATGGATGAATAATAGGCTCAAATATCTTTTAGGGCAGAAGAAAGGAATTTATAGGCGCATAAAAGAGGTGAGGGTCATCTTATAAATCAGTATACTGACATTAAGAGGACGTTAAAAGGGAATAAGAAAAGCTAAACGGGACTATGAAATTAAAGTTGCTGGGGATTCAAAACTAACCCAAAAAGTTTTTCCAGGTTTATAGAACAAAAGTTAGGGATAAGATAGGTCCCCTTAAAAATAACTTTGGGCATCTTACTGACAAGGAGAATGATATGTGCTCTATTTTTAATAATTATTTTCTCTCGGTTTTCACACAGGAAGACATTAATAATATCCCAGTAATTAATTTTTACAGAGGTCCAGAAGAAGATAAATTATGTAATATCACAGTCACTAGCGAAATGATTATGAAACAGCTGGACCGACTGAAACAAAATAAATCGCGGGTCCTGATGAGCTTTTGCAAGGGTTCTTAAGGAATGCAAATGGAACTCTGTGAACCAATATCTAACATTTTTAATTTATCTCTTCAAACAGGTGTAGTGTCTGATATGTGGAAGATGGCTAATGTAATTCCTATTTTTAAAGCAGGGGACAAGTCACTACCGTCAAACTACCGCCCAATAAGCCTGACCTCAATTGTAGGCAAATTATTAGAGTCAATTATAGCTGATATTATTAGAAGCCATCTAGATAACCATAATTTGATTAATGATACCCAGCATGGATTCACGAGGGGCCGTTCCTGCCTATCTAATTTATTAACCTTCTTCAGTAAAGCTTTTGAGGCTGTTGATCACGATAAAGAATTCGATATTGTTTATTTAGACTTTAGTAAGGCTTTTGATAGAGTACCGCACCAGAGACTGTTAAAGAAAGTGGCAGCTCATGGCATTGGGGGAAAAGTGCTGTCATGGATCGAGTCATGGCTCACCAATAGGAAGCAGAGAGTGTGCATAAATGGGGTTAAATCCGAATGGGGACTTGTAACAAGTGGTGTTCCACAGGGATCAGTCTTAGGCCCATTGTTATTTATAATATATATCAATGACCTTGATGAGGGAATTACTAGTGATATGAGCAAATTCGCCGACGACACGAAGATAGGTAGGATAATTGATTCAAACATAGATGTCATAGAACTTCAGGAAGATTTAGACAAACTTAATTCGTGGTCAGAAAAGTGGCAGATGCAGTTCAATGTAGATAAATGCAAGGTTCTGAAGCTCGGGAGTGTCCATAACCCAAGCACTTATAAGTTAAATAACGTAGAACTTAGCCATACAGATTGCGAGAAGGACTTGGGGTGATGGTAAGCAGCAACCTTAAACCAAGACAGCAATGCCTAAGCGTACGTAATAAGGCAAATAGATTACTGGGATTTATATCAAGAAGTGTTAGCAACAGAAGTCCAGAGGTTATATTACAGCTTTATACATCATTAGTAAGGCCTCACCTAGATTACGCAGCTCAGTTCTGGTCTCCATATTACAGAATGGACATAAATTCGTTAGAAAACATTCAGCGTAGAATGACTAAATTAATACATAGCATTAGAAATCTTCCTTACGAAGAAAGATTGAAGACCCTAAAATTACATTCACTTGTAAGACGTAGAATGAGGGGAGACATGATCGAGGTATACAAGTGGAAAATGGGTATTAACAAAAGGGGATATAAATAAGGTCTTGAGGATATTCTCCAAGAGAGAACCCTGAATAATGGATTCAAGTTAGATAAGTTTAGATTTAGAAAGGATATAGGAAAGTATTGGTTTGGAAATAGGGAGTTGATGAGTGGAACAGTCTGCCTAGTGGGGTTATTGAGGCTGGGACCTTGGGTGGTTTCAAATTTAGGTTGGATAAATTCATGAGTGAGAGGGTTGGATTTGAGTGACTCTGCATGAGTGGGTAGAATTGTCAAAGCTTATTTCTTGGGTAGCATTGAAAATTGGGTTGAGCAAATATTCTGTTAGTGGGACGGATTGTGAAGGACCTGCCTAGTATGGGCCAACAGGCCTGCTGCAGTGTTCCTCCTTTCTTATGTTTCTTATGTTTCTTATGTTTCTGTCTGTGACTTGATAAAGCCCACTGCGTGGGCGAAACGTTGTCAATAAAGGATCACATTATACTGCTTATGTGTTTATTTTTCCATGACTGTGTATACTACAATGATGACTGTGTTAGTCGACTACCAGATGACTGTAGACTACCATGATGACTGTGTATACTACCATGATGACTGTGTTAGTCGACTACCATGATGACTGTATACTACCATGATGACTGTGTATACTACCATGATGACTGTGTATACTACCATGATGACTGTGGTAGTCGACTACCATGATGACTGTGTTAGTCGACTACCATGATGACTGTGTTAGTCGACTACCATGACTGTAAACTACTATGATTGTAAACTACCATGATGACTGTGTTAATCGACTACCATGATGACTGTAAACTACCATGATGATGGTTAGTCGACTACCATGATGACTGTGTTAGTCGACTACAATGATGACTGTGTTAGTCGACTACAATGATGACTGTGTTAGTCGACTACCATGATGACTGTAAACTACCATGATGACTGTAGACTACCATGATGACTGTAAACTACCATGATGACTGTAGACTACCATGATGACTGTAAACTACCATGATGACTGTAGACTACCATGATGACTGTAAACTACCATGATGACTGTAGACTACCATGATGACTGTATACTACCATGATTGTTAGTCGACTACCATGATGACTAAACTACCATGATGACTGTAGACTACCATGATGACTGTAGACTACCATGATGACTGTGTAAACTACCATGATGACTGTGTATACTACCATGATGACTGTGTATACTACCATGATGACTGTGTATACTACCATGATGACTGTGTATACTACCATGATGACTGTGGTAGTCGACTACCATGATGACTGTGTTAGTCGACTACCATGATGACTGTGTTAGTCGACTACCATGATGACTGTGTTAGTCGACTACCATGATGACTGTGTTAGTCGACTACCATGATGACTGTAAACTACCATGATGACAGTAAACTACCATGATGACTGTGTTAATAGACTACCATGATGACTGTAAACTACCATGATGACTGTGTTAGTCGACTACCATGATGACTGTGTTAGTCGACTACCATGATGACTGTGTTAGTCGACTACAATGATGACTGTGTTAGTCGACTACCATGATGACTGTAAACTACCATGATGACTGTGTTAATCGACTACCATGATTGTAAACTACCATGATGACTGTGTTAGTCGACTACCATGATGACTGTGTTAGTCGACTACCATGATGATTGTAGACTACCATGATGACTGTGTTAGTCGACTATCATGATGAATGTAAACTACCATGATTGTAGACTACCATGATGACTGTGTTAGTCGACTATCATGATGACTGTAAACTACCATGATTGTAGACTACCATGATGACTGTGTATACTACCATGATGACTGTGTAAACAATCATGATGACTGTGTAAACAATCATGATGACTGTGTATATTACCATGATGACTGTGTATACTACCATGATTGTGTATACTACCATGATGACTGTGTATACTACCATGATGACTGTGTATACTACCATGATGACTGTGTTAGTCGACTACCATGATGACTGTGTTAGTCGACTACCATGATGACTTGTATACTACCATGATGACTGTATATACTACCATGATGACTGTATAATACCATGATGACTGTGTAAACTACCATGATGACTGTATATACTACCATGATGACTGTGTAAACTACCATGATGACTGTATATACTACCATGATGACTGTGTATACTACCATGATGACTGTGTAAACTACCATGATGACTGTGTTAGTCGACTACCATGATGACTGTGTATACTACAATGATGACTGTATACTACCATGATGACTGTATACTACCATGATGACTGTGTATACTACCTTGATGACTGTATACGTCCATCATGACTGTGTAAACTACCATGATTGTATACTACCATGACGACTGTGTATACTACCATGATTGTATACTACCATGATGACTGTAGACTACCATGACGACTGTGTATACTACCATGACGACTGTGTATACTACCATGACTGTAGACTACCATGATTATGTTAGTATACTACTATTATGCAGAAAATTCGGAATGTGGAAATTAGGAGAAGGTGTGGAGTTACTAAAAGTATTTGTCAGAGGGCTGAAGAGGGGTTGTTGAGGTGGTTTGGTCATTTAGAGAGAATGGATCAAAGTAGAATGACTTGGAGAGCGTATAAATCTGTAGGGGAAGGAATGCGGGGTAGGGGTCGTCCTAGAAAAGGTTGGAGGGAAGGGGTAAATGAGGTTTTGCGGGCGAGGGGCTTGGACTTCCAGCAAGCATGTGTGAGCGTGTTAGATAGGATTGAATGGAGACGAATGGTTTTTGGGACATGACGATCTGTTGGAGTGTGAGCAGGGTAACATTTTGTGAAGGGATTCAGGGAAACCAGTTAATTGATTTAGTTGGACTTGAGTCCTGGAAATGGGAAGTACAATGCCTGCACTTTAAAGGAGGGGTCTGGGATAGTGACAGCTGGGAGGGACTATTCTCAGCTGTCGTATCTGAGCTCCTCTGCAAAGACAGTGATTATGTATGAGTGTGGTGAAAGTGTTGAATGATGATGAAAGTATTTTCTTTTTGGGGATTTTCTTTCTTTTTGGGTCACCCTGCCTCGGTGGGAGACGGCCGACTTGTTGAAAAAAAAAAAAAAAAACTACTAGTGGTCATGGTAGTTTTGGTTAGTATTAAGGTAATAGTAATTAGGTGCCACAAGCACCTAATTACTGCTTACACAGGTGACTCACCTGCAGGTACCTCTTACACAGGTGCTCGTCGTCACCTCTGGGACACTGTCTATCACCGTCGCAGATGTTTTTCTGGTCTAGACAGGTGTTTGACCCTTCACACATATGTTCGTCAGCTCTGCACCGCACCTGTAATTAGGTAGAGTTAATTAGCTAACACACATGTACATGTAAATAACTCTTTTTACCTTATTCCTTTTAATTATAGTATAATAACTAGTATCTACTACAGTGTATAATATTAAGGTATTAAATGGACCCCCATGGAAATAAGTCACTCTGTCTGACTTGTTTGGGTTATCCTGGAGGGTTGTCTACACATATGTTGCTATGTATGATGATCTATGTAACTGTATTTGTGTATACCTGAATAAACTTACCTTGGCAGCAGTGGTGAGAGACCTGCTGGTAGTTGTGGTAGTGGTGGTAGTGAGGGCTGGTAGGGGGGTGGTAGTGGTGGTCGTACTGGTGGTCTTGAGTGGTCGTAGGAACGTGGTCGTTCTTAGCGAAGCTGTAATGATAATAATAATAATAATAAATATAGTACTAGGTCACTGCAAGACATGTCACTACAACAAGACAGGTCACTACAAGACATGTCACTATAACAAGACATGTCACTATAACAAGACATGTCACTATAACAAGACATGTCACTATAACAAGACATGTCACTACAACAAGACAGGTCACTACAAGACATGTCACTATAACAAGACATGTCACTATAACAAGACAGGTCACTGCAAGACATGTCACTATAACAAGACATGTCACTATAACAAGACAGGTCACTACAAGACATGTCACTACAACAAGACAGGTCACTACAAGACATGTCACTATAACAAGACATGTCACTATAACAAGACAGGTCACTGCAACAATACATGTCACTATAACAAGACAGGTCACTACAAGACATGTCACTATAACAAGACAGGTCACTACAAGACATGTCACTATAAAAAGACAGGTCACTACAAGACAGGTCACTGCAGGAAATCCGGTCACTACAAGACAGATCACTACAGTAAGGTCACTACAAGACTGATCACTACAACAAGACAGATCACTACAGATTGAGTAGACCTACCTGGACTAGGCGACACAGAAGCCAGGTCACTACAGGAAGGCAGGTCACAGGCTTCAGAAAGAGTAGGCTCAACGAAGCACCAAGGTCTAGGGGCCCCATCAGGGTTCCTACAGTAGTTATGGGCCCCTATGAGAGCCAGGTCAAAGTTACGGGCCCTGGAGTAGGAGCGGGCTCCTTCCAGTGTGTTGATCCGAGGATCCGTCCACATGAGGCAGGTCCGACCTGATGTTGTGAGGTAGGCCTGACCTGAGTAGGCTGTGCCGTCACCATCGTAACAGCCTGGAGAATTGTAAGATTACAGTGTTACATGTGTTAGTGTTACTTGTGTTAGTGTTACAGTGTTAGTGTTACTTGTGTTAGTGTTACAGTGTTAGTGTTACTTGTGTTAGTGTTACTTGTGTTAGTGTTACTTGTGTTAGTGTTACTTGTGTTAGTGTTACTTGTGTTAGTGTTACATGTGTTAGTGTTACTTGTGTTAGTGTTACTTGTGTTAGTGTTACTTGTGTTAGTGTTACAGTGTTAGTGTTGTGTTACAGTGTTAGTGTAACTTGTTACAGTGCTAGTGTTACTCACCTATGTTAGGTTGCAGGGGTCGAGTCACAGCTCCTGTGAGTGTCTGGTTCCCTCTCGTCGTTCCTATAACGAAATAGGACAGTAATCGTAAGTAACTTTCCTCCCACAGTGTACTTTCCACCGTTACTTTACAAGGTAGGTACTTACCACGGTCACTATACATGGTAGGTACTTACTACGGTCACTATACAAGGTAGGTACTTACCTACTTCCTTCACCGTTGCCTTACACACAAAAGGTCTCTTGCTTTCACAGTCACTGTCGTGGAAGTAGTAGAAGCCACTGTCGTAGACACTGCCCGAACCATCCGTCAGTGGGAAGTACTTTTTGAGCACCAGACAAGAGGAAGTAGTTGAGCCTGGAGCCTGGGCAGTACTCCTCCTGCCAGTGTTGTTCCAGCCTGGTGAAGAACATTAATTATATTGATGTATAATCTGGTATAGGCCTTCTTTCTGACTTATAGGCTTTTTCAGTTCAGACTCTCAGGTAAGTACCCACTAGGGGCGAGGGGGAAGTGGGGACAGAAGAAGAATAGCCGGTGAGAGGAAGAGCTAAAGTAGAAGAGAAAGAGTCAGACTTATAGGCTTCTTTATACGGTAAAATGTCATCAAAAAATCTTCAAGAAAAAAATAATGGTTAAAAATTCTTATGCAATTTACTTAATATTTCAATAAATATTTTTATTTTGAGACTTACCAATAAACTTACCTTTAATTTAGTAAATTTATTGTAAAGTAAAAATAATAAATTTTTCAAAATACATCAGAATTTACATAAAAAAAAACAAATTTTAGTGAAATATTGGAGACAGTTTAGTTACCTTTTTTTTGAGGGGGATACTACTGCATTTATTTATTTTCATTTTTCTTAGTTTTAACTAATATTTTGAGGCCTACCTGGCCACCACTTGGAGTGGTTAAGTGGTTGATGGGTGGTTGCCCACGCCCACACCCTCACGCCGCCCACGGGAACGCCCATACCATCAGTGTAGAATTCTAAGTCATTAATGGCGCTTCCTAGCAACTCTGATACGTACTCGTGTTCAGCCTGTGAATGGTCATTAAGGCTGTTTAATGGGGTTTAAAGTCTATCTACTAGACGAGGGTCATTAAGACTGGTTGGTTGGTTAATGGGGTTTAAAGTCTATCTACTACACAAGGGTCATTAAGGCTGCATGTCACCTGTACACCACTAGTCAAGAGGTGTATATACATAATACTACACAAGGGTCATTAAGGCTGCATGTCACCTGTACACCACTAGTCAAGAATACTTTAATACCTAAAATACTGATTAATATAAACTACCAGTGTTTATACACTGAGATATACACCTCTCAGTGTATATACACTGAGATATACACCTCTCAGTGTATATACACTGATATATACACCTCTCAGTGTACTATATACACTGAGATTTAACACAAACTAAAGTAAACCTGTTTAAACACACACTAAATTAACAACAACTATCTTCCAGTTCCTCGTATTAAACCACATTTTAACATTCCTGGGCTTCCTCGTCTTGAATTTAACTTTTAAAAATAATGTTAAAGTTTTCACTAAGTTGCTCATTAATGTTTTAGAGGAGAGACTCATATAATGTGTTATTTTAGGTAATGTTTACATTAGTTTGTGTCAACAACTTCCTTTCAAGTCAGCAGGAGAATAATTATACGTCATTCTTCCTGGTTGTGTGTATCGGTCGATCACCATGCCCAGCCCTTCTAGGGCAAGGTAGGTGCCAAGGCTGGAGCTTGCTACCATCTGTGGCTCGCAAGCCTGTCCTTCCCGTCAGCCTCCTTGGGGCGGGGAAGGTGGCAGACCAGAGAGGCCTAGCATCTATCTACCTACCTGCCTCGTGCTGGTGGGGAATGTGGCTAGGCCTGGGACCAGTTGGTCCCACCGCTGAGGGGTACCCCCTCCCATGGGAGACTTCGGTCTCTGCTACTCCCACGCCAGAAAGCCGGAGCCGGGTCGCCATCTGGTAAAGGCTCGGGCCGGGAGAGTTCCCGGTGAATCAACACCTTGTGTGTATCCTGGAGTGTTTATATCTCTTGGGGTATATATATATTGGTGTATATACACTGAGAGGCGTATATATATCAGGTGTATACACTTTGAAGTTACTAAGAACAAGGACCTCGGTAACTAGTACTTTTTTGTAGTAACTAGGACCTCAGTTGCTAGAATCTAAGTAACTAGGACTTTTTTCTAGTAACTAGGACCTCGGTTGCTAGTAAATAGGTGTTCTAGCACCTACCTGGGTGC
>WNWK01026412.1:0-27410 GCA_009830355.1 Cherax destructor | reverse complement strand
AAACCTAGAGTGCCACAGAGTTAATTTGTTCTAGACATAGGTTAGGATCCCGTGATGCTAGGCAATCTTCCCAGTTTATATCATTTAGGACTTGGTTTACTTGGTCCCACCTTATGTTTTTGTTATTGAAGTTGAATTTGGAAAGCTCCCTCGGGCTGATCACATTTTGTTGATCTGGAGCTCCCCACATGCATGTCTGGACCTCTATTATGTTGTGATCTGAGTATATTGTTTTTGATATGATGACATTTCGTATCAGATCATCATTGTTGGTGAAGATGAGGTCAGCGTATTCTCAATCTTGTGTGCTCTACTATTTGCTGGTTTAAGGTGAACTTGGTGCAGAGATTTAAAAGTTCATGCATGTGTGAATTTCATCTGAGCTGCCTCCTGGTGTTATCTCTGCTACCACATTGTTTGCAATGTTCCTCCATTTTAGGTGCCTGAGGTTGAAATCCCCAGTAGCAAGATGTTGGGGCAGGGGCTGGAAGATTTTCCAGACAGTGGTCAATTTTCAGAAGTTGTTCCTGGAATTGTTGGGACGTTGCATCCGGGGCTTGTAGACAACCACGATGACCAGGTTTTGATTCTGACTTTTATTGCTAATACTTCAACTACATCATTTGAGGCATTTAGTAGTTCTGAACATATAAGTGACTCTGTGATATATAGCAGGAACTACTGGGAGAATTATAAACTACCTGGAGTAGAGGAACTACTGGGGGGAATTATAAACTACCAGGAGAAGCAGGAACTACAGGGAGAATTATAAACTACCTGGAGTAGCAGGAACTACAGGGAGAATTATAAACTACTGGGATTATGAGAAACATTGGGATACCAAGACATGCCAAAAGAATGAAGAACTACTCAAAGTGGTAAACCTGAATAACTACTACGGGGAGTGGTAGGAACTACAAAGAGAATGTGGAAGTATAGAGTAACTACCGGGAATGAGAAAGTACTGAGATTATGAGGCGTACCTAGGAGAGTGAGGAAGTACCTGGAGTGTGAGGAACTACCTGGAGTGTGAGGAACTACCTGGAGTGTGAAGTACCTGGAGTGTGAGGAACTACCTGGAGTGTAAAGTACCTGGAGTGTGAGGAACTACCTGGAGTGTGAAGTTCCTGGAGTGTGAGAAACTACCTGGAGTGTGAGGAACTACCTGGAGTGTGAAGTACCTGGAGTGTGAGGAACTACCTGGAGTGTGAAGTACCTGGAGTGTGAGGAACTACCTGGAGTGTGAAGTACCTGGAGTGTGAGGAACTACCTGGAGTGTGAAGTTTCTGGAGTGTGAGGAACTACCTGGAGTGTGATGTACCTGGAGTGTGAAGTACCAGGAGTGTGAGGAACTACATGGAGTGTGAAGTACCTGGAGTGTGAGGAACTACCTGGAGTGTGAAGTTCCTAGAGTGTGAGGAACTACCTGGAGTGTGATGTACCTGGATAAGATAAGATAAGATTTCTTCGGATTTTTAACCCCGGAGGGTTAGCCACCCAGGATAACCCAAGAAAGTCAGTGCGTCATCGAGGACTGTCTGTCTTATTTCCATTGGGGTCCTTAATCTTGTCCCCCAGGATGCCACCCACACCAGTCGACTAACACCCAGGTACCTATTTGCTGCTAGGTGAACATGACAACAGGTGTAAGGAAACACGTCGAAATGTTTCCACCCGCCGGGAATCGAACCCGGGCCCTCCGTGTGTGAAGCGAGAGCTCAAGCCACCAGACCACCGGGCCACCGCTATAGTATGAAGTACTTGGAGTTTGAGGAAGTAACTGGAGTGTGAGGAAGTACCTGGAGTGTTAGGAAGTACCTGGAGTGTGAGGAAATACCTGGAGTGTGAAGTACCTGGAGTGTGAAGTACCTAGAGTGTGAGGAACTACCTGGAGAGTGAGGAAGTACCTGGAGTGTGAAGTACCTTGAGTGTGAGGAACTACCTGGAGAGTGAGGAAGTACCTAGAGTGTGAAGTACATGGAGTGTGAGGAACTACCTGGAGAGTGAGAAACTACCTGGAGTGTGAAGTACCTGGAGTGTGAGGAACTACCTGGAGAGTGAGGAATTACCTGGAGTGTGAAGTACCTGGAGAGTGAGGAACTACCTGGAGAGTAAGAAAGTACCTGGAGTGGGAAGTACCTGGAGTGTGAAGTACCTGGAGTGTGAAGTACCTGGAGTGTGAGGAAGTACCTGGAGTGTGAAGTACCTGGAGTGTGAGGAAGTACCTGGAGTGTGAAGTACCTGGTGTGTGAAATACCTAGAGTGTGAAGTGCCCCAAGTGTGAGGAAGTACTGGAGTGTGAAGTACCTGGAGTGTGAGGAAGTACCTGGAGTGTGAATTACTTGGAGTGTGAGGAAGTACCTGGAGTGTGAAGTATCTGGAGTGTGAGGAAGTATCTGGAGTGTGAGGAAGTACCTGGAGTGTGAAGTACCTGGAGTGTGAGGAAGTACTTGGAGTGTGAGGAAGTACCTGGAGTGTGAAGTACTTGTTGTGTGAGGAAGTACCTGGAGTGTGAGGAAGTACCTGGAGTGTGAGGAAGTACCTGGATTGTGAAGTACCTGGAGTGTGAAGTACCTGGAGTGTGAGGAAGTATATGGTGTGTGAAGTACCTGGAGTGTGAAGTACCTGGAGAGTGAGGAAGTACCTGGAGTGTGAGGAAGTACCTGGAGTGTGAGGAGGTGCCTGGAGTGTGAAGTATCTGTAGTGTGAAGTACCATGAGTGTGAGGAAGTACCTGGAGTGTGAAGTACCTGGAGTGTGAAGTACCTGGAGTGTGAAGTACCTGGAGTGTGAGGAAGTACCTGGTGTGTGAAGTACCTGGAGTGTGAAGTACCTGGAGTGTGAGGAAGTACCTGGAGTGTGAGGAAGTACCTGGAGTGTGAGGAAGTACCTGGAGTGAGGAAGTACCTGGAGTGTGAGGAAGTACCTGGTGTGTGAAGTACCTGGAGTGTGGAGTACCTGGAGTGTGAAGTACCTGGAGTGTGAAGAAGTACCTGGAGTGTGAAGTACCTGGAGTGTGAGGAAGTACCTGGAGTGTGAAGTACCTGGAGTGTGAGGAAGTACCTGGAGTGTGAAGTACCTGGAGTGTGAAGTACCTGGAGTGTGAGGAACTACCTGGAGAGTGAGGAAGTACCTGGAGTGTGAAGTACCTGGAGAGTGAGAAACTACCTGGAGAGTAAGAAAGTACCTGGTGTGTGAAGTACCTGGAGTATGAAGTACCTGGAGTGTGAAGTACCTGGAGTGTGAGGAAGTACCTGGAGTGTGAAGTACCTGGAGTGTGAGGAAGTACCTGGAGTGTGAAGTACCTGGTGTGTGAAGTACCTGGAGTGTGAAGTGCCTGGAGTGTGAGGAAGTACTGGAGTGTGAAGTACCTGGAGTGTGAAGTACCTGGAGTGTGAGGAAGTATCTGGAGTGTGAGGAAGTACCTGGAGTGTGAAGTACCTGGAGTGTGAGGAAGTACTTCGAGTGTGAGGAAGTACCTGGAGTGTGAAGTACTTGTAGTGTGAGGAAGTACCTGGAGTGTGAAGTACCTGGATTGTGAGGAAGTACCTGGAGAGTGAAGTACCTGGAGTGTGAGAAAGTACCTGGAGTGTGAGGAGGTGCCTGGAGTGTGAAGTACCTGTAGTGTGAAGTACCTGGAGTGTGAGGAAGTACCTGGAGTGCGAAGTACCTGGAGTGTGAAGTACCTGGAGTGTGAGGAAGTACCTGGTGTGTGAAGTATCTGGAGTGTGAAGAACCTGGAGTGGGAGGAAGTACCTAGAGTGTGAGGAAGTACCTGGAGTGTGAGGAAGTACCTGGAGTGTGAGGAAGTACCTGGAGTGTGAAATACCTGGAGTGTGAGGAAGTACCTGGTGTGTGAAGTACCTGGAGTGTGAAGTACCTGGTGTGTGAAGTACCTGGAGTGTGAAGAAGTACCTGGAGTGTGAAGTACCTGGAGTGTGAAGTACCTGGAGTGTGAAGTACCTGGAGTGTGAAGTGTTCTGATGACTCTGTCAAGAGTTTTCAGTGAAGCAACAGAGGAAACAAGCTACGACGACTGACGCAACCTTCCTAACAGTGAAGCAACAGAGGAAACAAGCTACGACGACTGACGCAACCTTCCTAACAGTGAAGCAACAGAGGAAACAAGCTACGACGACTGACGCAACCTTCCTAACAGTGAAGCAACACAGGAAACAAGCTACGACCACTGACGCAACCTTCCTAACAGTGAAGCAACAGAGGAAACAAGCTACGACCACTGACGCAACCTTCCTAACAGTGAAGCAACAGAGGAAACAAGCTACGACCACTGACGCAACCTTCCTAACTCCTGCTACGACACCCCGACTTAAGACGATCGGTACTTCCTGCCTTATTAAATTACCACCTTGATTTTAGCCCGAGGGGCGAGTTAACACCAGTCTCTCATACTACACTCTGAATTGTGTCACTCCTGGCTTGTTATTGGCGCCAGGACTTGTTATTGGCGCCAGGACTTGTTATTGGCGCCAGGACTTGTTATTGGCGCCAGTATTTACCAACGATCGTGTGTGTGTGTGCTCACCTATTTGTGGTTTGTCGAATCACAGCTCCTGTTTCCGCCTCTTTGCTGGTTGCTACTAGTTCCGCTCTCTCCCTGTTCCTTGAGCTTTGTCGTGTGTGTGTACTCACCTATATGTGGTTGCTGGGGTCGATTCATAGCTCCTGGCCCCGCCTCTTCACTGGTCGATACTAATTCACTCTCTCCCTGCTCTATAAGCTTTATCATACCTCTTCTTAAAGCTATGAATGGAACTTGCTTCCACTACTTCACTCTCCAGATTATTCCACTTCCTGACAACTCTAAGGCTAAAGAAATACTTCCTAACATCCCTTTGACTCATCTGAATCTTCAACTTCATAATTGTGACCCCTTGTTTCTTTGTCTCCTCTCTGGAACATCCTGTCTCTGTCCACCTTATCCATTCCTCGCAGTTTTTTTTATGTCGTTATCATGTCTCCTCTAACCCTCCTGTCCTCCAGAATCGTCAGGCCGATTTCCCTTAACCTTTCTTCGTAGCTCTGGAACTAGCCTTGTTACAAACCTTTGCACTTTCTCTAATTTCTTGACGTGCTTGACCAGGTGTGGGTTCCAAACTGGTGCTGCATACTCCAGTAGGGGCCTGACGTATACGGTGTACAGTATCTTGAACGATTCCTTACTGAGGTATCGGAACACTATTCTCAGGTTTGCCAGGCGCCCATATGCTGCAGCAGTTATCTGATTGTGTGCTTCCGGAGACGTGCTCTGTATTATACTCACCCCAAGATCTTTCTCCTTGAGTGAGGTTTGCAGTCTTTGGCCACCTTGCCTATACTCTGTCTACGGTCTTCTTTGCCCTTCCCCAATCTTCATAGCTTTGCATTTAGCGGGGTTAAATTTGAGAAGCCAGTTGCTGGACCAGGTGTCCAGCCTGTCCAGGTCTCTTTGAAGTCCTCCCTGATCCTCATCTGATTTAATTCTCCTCATTAACTTCACATCATCTACGAACAGGGACATTTCTGAGTCTATCCATTCCATCATGTCATTCACATATACCAAAAAATAGCAAAATAGCACTGGTCCTAGGTCTGACCCCTGTGGGACCCCGTTAGTGGAAAAATAAACACATAAGCAGTATAATGTGATCCTTTATTGACAACGTTTCGCCCACGCAGTGGGCTTTATCGAGTCACAGACAGATCTGCCTGGAAAATGAGTAACATGAATATATATATAGGGTACAGTCAGGTGGAGAATGCTGGGTCAGGTGGAGAAAGCTGCATGTGACAGTCTTAAAAGTAGTGTGATAGTTTTAAACCTTGTGTGACTTAAAGGACCTGCAGTGTACCATTCTTGAGTTCTATGTGGGATAGCGTTGAAGAAGTTTCTTGGCAATAGGTTCAGCTATGTTGTAGAAGAAGAATCCTAGAATCATCACTTATCTGTATATTCAACAACTTCAACCAGAACAACGGCTTCTACAACATAGCTGAACCTATTGCCAAGAAACTTCTTCAACGCTATCCCACCTAGAACTCAAGAATGGTACACTGCAGGTTCTTTAAGTCACACTATGTTTTTAACTATCACACTACTTTTAAGACTGTGACATGCAGCTTTCTCCACCTGACCCAGCATTCTCCACCTGACTATACCCTATATATATATTCATGTTACTCATTTCCCAGGTAGATCTGTCTGTGACTCGATAAAGCCCACTGCGTGGGCGAAACGTTGTCAATAAAGGATCACATTATACTGCTTATAAGAACATAAGAATGGAGGAACACTGCAGAAGGCCTACTGGCCCATACAAAGCAGGTCCTTATCAAAACCACCACTACCTAAGAATTTACTCCCGTACTCACGACACCAATCAAACCCAGCCCCTCCCACTCATATATTTGTCCAATCTCTTTTTAAAGCCACCCAAGGTCCTATCCTCTATCACCCTACTCGGAAGATTGTTTATTTTTCCATTGTGTCGGTATTTTATACCATTTATTTCGACCCCGTTAGTCACAGGCGCCCATTATGATACCTCATCACGTACCATGACTCGTTGTTGCCTCCCTGTCATTTATACTCTGATGCATTGTAATGCCCTTCCTGTTATTCGTGCCTGATCCTCTAACTTCTGCACTCATCTCTTGTGAGGAACTGTGTCGAAGGCCTTCTTGCAGTTCAAGAAAATGCAACAAACCCATCCCTCTCTCTCGTGTCTTACTACTGTTACCTTGTCATAAAACTCCAGAAGGTTTGTGACATAGAATTTGTCTTCCCTGAATCCGTGCTGGTTGTCATTTATAATCTTGTTCCGCTCCAGGTGATCCCCCACTCTCCTCCTGATAATCTTCTCCATGACTTTGCATACTATACACGTCAGTGACACTGGTCTATAGTTTAGTGCCTATTTTCTGTCTCCTTTCTTAAAAATGGCGACTATATTTGCTGTCTTCCATACCTCAGGTAGTTGCCCAGTTTCAATGGATGTGTTGAAAATCGTGGTTAGTGGCACACACAGCGTCTCTGCTCCCTCTCTAAGGACCCACTGGGAGATGTCCGCTACCATCGCCTTTGAGGTATCAAGGTCACTTAGCAGCTTCTTGTTGGTATATTCCTTGTTGGTGTCCCTCTCTGTTCTCTCTTCCCAGAGTCCTTCCTGTCTTCACTGTAAATACCTCCTTAAATCTCGTGTTGAGTTCCTCACATACCTCTTGATCGTTTCTTGTGAGTTCCCCACCTTCTTTCCTCAGCCTGATCACCTGGTCTTTGACTGTTGTCTTCCTCCTAATGTGGCTATACATCAGTTTCGGGTCAGACTTACTTTCGATGCTATGTTGTTTTCGTACTGTCGCTGGACCTCCCTCCTTATCTGTGCATACTCGTTTCTGGCTCTTCGACTAATCTCCTTATTTTCCTGGGTCCTTTGCTTTCTGCACTTTTTCCATTCTCTAGCGCACTTAGTTTTTTCCTCCCTACACCTTCGGGTAAACCAAAGACTCTTTCTGGTCTTCCCATTATTTATGTTGCCCTTGGGAGCAAACCTTTCCTCTGCCTCCTTGCATTTTTTTGTTACATATTCCATCATTTCGTTTACTTTCCTACCAATTCTCTGTCCGACTGAACCTCCTGCAGGAAGTTCCTCATACCCGTGTAGTCCCTGTGTGTGTGTGTGTGTGTGTGTGTGCTTTCGTTGGAACGTGTGTAAAAACACCGTTCGATGGGTAATTACAGCTTTCCCAGAACTATACACTGTTAAGAGGACTTCCCTCCTGTATCCCTCCCCACAGTGACTCTCCATCAATACTCTTAAACCCCCACATTACTTATACCCCAACATTACTTATTCCCTCACATTACTTATACCCCCGCATTACTTATACCTCCATCATTACTTATACCATGACAGTAAAGTCTCATATCCTCCATGGCTAATATTTGTTATAACTATAACCTTAATCATTAAAGTGGTGGAGGGGTAAGCCAGCAGAAGGCGTCGGTCAGATGACCAAAAGCTCCTGTTGCAAGTCATCATAAGACTAAGACCCGCGTCAGGAAACACTTGTCCTGTTTCCGGACGACTCATACCTTACTCACACTCCATGGCTCTAACACCACAACTAATCACGGAAAAATAAACACATAAGCAGTATAATGTGATCCTTTATTGACAACGTTTCGCCCACGCAGTGGGCTTTATCGAGTCACAGACAGATCTACCTGGAAAATGAGCAACATGGAGATATATATAGGGTACAGTCAGGTGGAGAATGCTGGGTCAGGTGGAGAAAGCTGCATGTGAGTCTTAAAAGTAGTGTGATAGTTAAAAACATAGTGTGACTTAAACATAGCTGAACCTATTGCCAAGAAACTTCTTCAACGCTATCCCACCTAGAACTCAAGAATGGTACACTGCAGGTCCTTTAAGTCACACTATGTTTTAACTATCACTACTTTTAAGACTGTGACATGCAGCTTTCTCCACCTGACCCAGCATTCTCCACCTGACTGTACCCTATATATATCTCCATGTTGCTCATTTTCCAGGTAGATCTGTCTGTGACTCGATAAAGCCCACTGCGTGGGCGAAACGTTGTCAATAAAGGATCACATTATACTGCTTATGTGTTTATTTTTCCATTGTGTCGGTATTTTATACCATTTATTTCCACAACTAATCATATTTAACTCAAAAACATTTGCTAGAGAATTAGTATATCTCTGCAACGACGAGACCAAAGATTAGCTGTAATTATCTTGTTCTTTTAACCAGGTAAAATAAAATATATGTTTTTATCCACCAGCTGATATAAAATAACCTCTAAGTGGGAACGGCTGTTAAAAGTCATTTGCTGCCTTTTATTACGTCTATGTATGGTCGTATTTATTTGATTTTCTCTTAATTTTAGAAAATATGAGTTTTCTCAATACCGTGGCCACTTTAATGTTGTGGTAGGAGGAAGGACCTTGCATGGCTTGATACCAGGGAGGACCTTGCATGGCTTGATACCAGGGAGGACCTTGCATGGCTTGATACCAGGGAGGACCTTGCATGGCTTGATACCAGGGAGGACCTTGCATGGCTTGATACCAGGGAGGACCTTGCATGGCTTGATACCAGGGAGGACCTTGCATGGCTTGATACCAGGAGGACCTTGCATGGCTTGATACCAGGAGGACCTGCATGGTTGATCCAGGAGGACCTTGCATGGCTTGATACCAGGGAGGACCTTGCATGGCTTGATACCAGGGAGACCTGTGGCTTGATACCAGGAGACCATGTGCTGCCACCAGGGAGGACCTTGCATGGCTTGATACCAGGGAGGACCTTGCATGGCTTGATACCAGGGAGGACCTTGCATGGCTTGATACCAGGGAGGACCTTGCATGGCTTGATACCAGGAGGACCTGCTGGGATACCAGAGGACTATGCTGATACCAGGGAGGACCTTGCATGGCTTGATACCAGGGAGGACCTTGCATGGCTTGATCCAGGAGGACCTTGATGGCTTGATACCAGGAGACCTTGCATGGCTTGATACCAGGGGACCTTGCATGGCTTGATACCAGGGAGGACCTTGCATGGCTTGATACCAGGGAGGACCTTGCATGGCTTGATACAGGGAGGATCTACATGCTTGATCAGGAGAACCTTGCATGGCTTGATTCCAGGGAGGACCTTGCATGGCTTGATACCAGGGAGGACCTTGCATGGCTTGATACCAGGGAGGACCTTGCATGGCTTGATACCAGGGAGGACCTTGCATGGCTTGATACCAGGGAGGACCTTGCATGGCTTGATACAAGGGAGGACCTTGCATGGCTTGATACCAGGGAGGACCTTGCATGGCTTGATACCAGGGAGGACCTTGCATGGCTTGCCACCAGTGATGACCTTGCATGGCTTGCCACCAGGAAGGAGTGTTCAGTGTAGCAGGTCAGCAGGGGACCTAACAGGTCAGCAGGGGACCTGGCAGGTCAGCAGGGGACCTAGCAGGTCAGCAGGGGACCTAGCAGGTCAGCAGGGGACCGTGCCCTACACGGTGAACTATATCAAAAGATGGACGTCACCAGCAGGGTTCGTGGCATCAATAAGCAGTTTTTGAAGCTTTCTCTGCTTATATAGATTCCAGAGTGCCAAGAAAGACTCCAGAGTGCCAAGAAAGACTCCAGAGAGCCAAGAAAGATGCAGACGATATTTTATATTAGGATATTCACCATAAATTAGCATTTACTCTTTCCCATTATTTGTGTTTTTAAGCTGAATTTTTTTGGAATGGATTTTTTTGGGGAAAGAAATGCTTAATTAGGAAGATTTATAGAGCTACGTCGTTTCCTAACAATGTTTATTTCCATAAAATATTTTACACCATTCCAATTTTGTTGTTGTGGTGTGCCTGGTGACCATGATCGTGCAACCTGGTGACCATCATGGTGCAACCTGGTGACCATCATGGTGCAACTTGGTGACCATGATCGTGCAACCTGGTGACCATCGATGGTGCAACCTGGTGACCATGATGGTGCAACCTGGTGACCATCATGGTGCAACCTGGTGACCATCATGGTGCAACTTGGTGACCATGATGGTGCAACCTGGTGACCATGATGGTGCAACCTGGTGACCATGATGGTGCAACCTGGTGACCATGATGGTGTAACCTGGTGACCATGATGGTACAACCTTGTGACCATGATGGTGCAACCTGGTGACCATGATGGTGCAACCTGGTGACCATGATGGTGCAACCTGGTGACCATGATAGTGCAACCTGGTGACCATGATGGTGCAACCTGGTGACCATGATGGTGCAACCTGGTGACCATGATGGTGCAACCTGGTGACCATGATGGTGCAACCTGGTGACCATGATGGTGTAACCTGGTGACCATGATGGTACAACCTGGTGACCATGATGGTGCAACCTGGTGACCATGATGTTGCAACCTGGTGACCATGATGTTGCAACCTGGTGACCATGATGTTGCAACCTGGTGACCATGATGGTGTAACCTGGTGACCATGATGGTACAACCTTGTGACCATGATGGTGCAACCTGGTGACCATGATGTTGCAACCTGGTGACCATGATGTTGCAACCTGGTGACCATGATGGTGCAACCTGGTGACCATGATGGTGCAACCTGGTGACCATGATGGTGCAACCTGGTGACCATGATGTTGCAACCTGGTGACCATGATGTTGCAACCTGGTGACCATGATGTTGCAATCTGGTGACCATGATGTTGCAACCTGGTGACCATGATGTTGCAACCTGGTGACCATGATGGTGCAACCTGGTGACCATGATGGTGCAACCTGGTGACCATGATGGTGCAACCTGGTGACCATGATGGTGCAACCTGGTGACCATGATGGTGCAACCTGGTGACCATGATGTTGCAACCTGGTGACCATGATGTGCAACCTGGTGACCATGATGGTGCAACCTGGTGACCATGATGGTGCAACCTGGTGACCATGATGGTGCAACCTGGTGACCATGATGTTGCAACCTGGTGACCATGATGTTGCAACCTGGTGACCATGATGGTGCAACATCTCTGTCACCCTCTAAATTTCCCTCTTAATTTGCATAACAGATTCACTATAAACTTTCTACTGTCTTGAAGAATGAGGTATTTGTGCAACGTTATTGAAGAAACGTTTCGCCCAGCTAGTGGCTTCTTGAGTTCAATACAACAGTCAGGTTAGTTCAAGCCAGCCACTGACTGGCTTGAACTAACCTAACCCCAATATGTAACCCACTTTCCCACGCATATGCTGTACTTTTCTCAAGAGTGATGGACCGAACATAACGACTCAAGACCTAGGGACTGATTACCTCAGACTCCCCCTCTCATCTTCCACCGTTCTCTGTATTGGACTGAAGAAGCCACGAGTGTCTCATTCTTCAACGTTTTACTGCCTCTAATATTCACTTGAGTTCTTCTAGTAGAAAGACCTATGTTATATAGACGTATCTTCCTCACTGTAATGTGAATTCTACTGCAGATCTTTTACAAATGTTTACAAGAGTCATTTACATCTTAACTTTTTTATAGACTAATAAGGGAAGATCTGAGACACTGTAAATGGCACAAAATCAATTTCCTGTGTCGATATACAATACTAATACAAGTTTCTGGTAAACTAATTTCTTTGTAAACTATTAGTGCTTTGTAAACTACTTGTAAACGATTCGTATATTGTAATTTATATGTAAATTTAAAGAAGTTTGTAAACTTTACAAATGTTGTAGATTAAAAGTACCTTGTAAACTCTTAGCATTAATAAATTATAAGTGTTTAAATAAATTGCTTCTAAACTGTATCTTTAAAATAAGTATATTGTAAACTGAAAGCTCACTGTAGACTACAAGCGAAGACTACACAAAGACAGACATAAACACAAAGAGTCGTAAACACACAGACGTAAACACACAGAATTAAACATACAGACTTAAACACACAGATGAATCACAGGGATGTTAGGAAGTATTTCTTCAGTCACAGAGTTATCAGGAAGTGGAATAGTCTGGGAAGTGATGTAGTGAAGGTAGGATCCATACATAGCTTTAAGGAGAGGTACGATAAAGCTCATGAAGCGGGTAGAGTGACCGAGTAGCGGCCAGTGAAGAGGGGGGGGGCAGGAGCTATGACTCGACCCCTGCAACCACAACTAGGTGAGTACAAATAGGTGAGTACACAGACGTAATCACAAGCTTTAAGAACCTCACAAGCTTTAAGAACCTCACAAGCTTTAAGAACCTCACAAGCTATAAGTACCTCACAAGCTTTAAGAACCTCACAAGCTTTAAGAACCTCACAAGCTTTAAGAACCTCACAACCTTTAAGAACCTCACAAGCTTTAAGAACCTCACAAGCTTTAAGAACCTCACAACCTTTAAGAACCTCACAGGCTTTAAGAACCTCACAAGCTTTAAGAACCTCACAAGCTATAAGTACCTCACAAGCTTTAAGAATCTCACAAGTTTTAAGAACCTCACAAGCTTTAAGAACCTCACAAGCTTTAAGAACCTCACAAGCTTTAAGAACCTCTCAAGCTTTAAGAACTTCAAAAGCTTTAAGAACCTCACAAGCTTTAAGAACCTCACAAGCTTTAAGAACCTCACAAGCTATAAGTACCTCTCAAGCTTTAAGAACCTCACAAGCTTTAAGAACCTCACAAGCTTTAAGAACCTCACAAGCTTTAGGAACCTCACAAGCTTTAAGAACCTCACAAGCTTTAAGAACCTCAAAAGCTTTAAGGACCTCACAAGCTTTAAGAACCTCACAAGCTTCAAGAACCTCACAAGCTTTAAGAACCTCAAAAGCTTTAAGAACCTCACAAGCTTTAAGAACCTCACAAACTTTAAGAACCTCTCAAGCTTTAAGAACCTCACAAGCTTTAAGAACCTCACAAGCTTTAAGAACCTCACAAGCTTTATGAACCTCACAAGCTTTAAGAACCTCACAAGCTTTAAGAACCTCTCAAGCTTTAAGAACCTCACAAGCTTTAAGAACCTCACAAGCTTTAAGAACCTCAAAAGCTTTAAGAACCTCACAAGCTTTAAGAACCTCACAAGCTTTAAGAACCTCACAAGCTTTAAGAACCTCTCAAGCTTTAAGAACTTCAAAAGCTTTAAGAACCTCACAAGCTTTAAGAACCTCACAAGCTTTAAGAACCTCTCAAGCTTTAAGAACCTCACAAGCTTTAAGAACCTCACAAGCTTTAAGAACCTCACAAGCTTTAAGAACCTCAAAAGCTTTAAGAACCTCACAAGCTTTAAGAACCTCACAAGCTTTAAGAACCTCACAAGCTTTAAGAACCTCTCAAGCTTTAAGAACCTCACAAGCTTTAAGAACCTCACAAGCTTTAAGAACCTCAAAAGCTTTAAGAACCTCACAAGCTTTAAGAACCTCACAAGCTTTAAGAACCTCACAAGCTTTAAGAACCTCACAAGCTTTAAGAACCTCTCAAGCTTTAAGAACCTCACAAGCTTTAAGAACCTCACAAGCTTTAAGAACCTCTCAAGCTTTAAGAACCTCACAAGCTTTAAGAACCTCTCAAGCTTTAAGAACCTCAAAAGCTTTAAGAACCTCACAAGCTTTAAGAACCTCACAAGCTTTAAGAACCTCACAAGCTTTAAGAACCTCTCAAGCTTTAAGAACCTCACAAGCTTTAAGAACCTCTCAAGCTTTAAGAACCTCTCAAGCTTTAAGAACCTCACAAGCTTTAAGAACCTCTCAAGCTTTAAGAACCTCACAAGCTTTAAGAACCTCTCAAGCTTTAAGAACCTCTCAAGCTTTAAGAACCTCACAAGCTTTAAGAACCTCTCAAGCTTTAAGAACCTCTCAAGCTTTAAGAACCTCACAAGCTTTAAGAACCTCTCAAGCTTTAAGAACCTCACAAGCTTTAAGAACCTCTCAAGCTTTAAGAACCTCTCAAGCTTTAAGAACCTCACAAGCTTTAAGAACCTCTCAAGCTTTAAGAACCTCTCAAGCTTTAAGAACCTCACAAGCTATAACAACTATGGTATTACCTCTGAACTGATTCCAGATTGTCAGATTCCCACCTTTCCTGTTCTGACCTTATTGGTGGTGGTCACTGTCCTCACACCTTCCTGTTCTGACCTTATTGGTGGTGGTCACTGTCCTCACACCTTCCTGTTCTGACCTTATTGGTGGTGGTCACTGTCTTCGCTTCCGTTCTTCACGTGTAGCCCACATAATAGCAAGACAACAGGGAGCACAGCAGCAGGCAACACCTCCTAGGCCGCCACAGTTACAGCCGCCCACACCACGCCCACACCCGAAAGTAGCAGTTTCCTTTAATAACTCCCGCAGTCGAGTCACCGGAGCTCAGAGCTGGTGCTCAACTAATGCCTCAGTGATCAGGGAACACGACACAACCCTCGCCAAATTGTGTGTAGCAGCGTGATAATGATGCGACCCGGCGCGCGGAATGACGCAATCAGCGTCACTGACAATATCCACAGATCACACTGAGAGAAGAAATGTGTGTGTGTGTGAGTGTGTGTGTGTGTGTGTGGGAGGGTGAGTGTGTGTGTGTACTCACCTATTTACTCACCTATTTGTGGTTGCAGGGGTCGATTCATAGCTCCTGGCCCCGCCTCTTCACTGATTGCTACTAGGTCCTCTCTCTCCCTGCTCCATGAGCTTTATCAAACCTCGTCTTAAAACTATGTATGGTTCCTGCCTCCACTACGTCGCTTTCTAGACTATTCCACTTCCTGACAACTCTATGACTGAAGAAATACTTCCTAACATCCCTTTGACTCATAGGAGTCTTCAACTTCCAATTGTGACCCCTTGTTTCTGTGTCCCCTCTCTGGTTACCTTGTGTGTGTGTGTGTTAGTTGTATGTGTGTGTGTTTGTACTTTCCTAATGGTAGTTGCAGGGGTCGAATCAAAGCTCCTGGCCCCGCCTCTTCACTGGTTGCTACTAAGTCCACTCTGCCCCTGCTCTACGAGCTTCGTGATACTTCTAATGAAAGCTATGTATGGTTCCTGCCTCTACAACATCACTTTCCAGACTATTCCACTTCCTGACAACTCTGCGACTGAAGAAATACTTCCTAACATCTGAGTCTTCAGCTTCCAGTTGTGACCCCTTGTTGCTGTGTCTCATCTCTGGAACATCCTGTCTCTGTCCACCTTGACAATTCCTCTCAGTATTTTATATGTCGTTATCATATCCCCCCTATCTCTCCTGTCCTCCAGTGTCGTCAGGTTGATTTCCCTTAACCTCTCCTCGTAGGACATACCCCTTAGCTCTGGGACTAGTCTTGTTGCAAACCTTTGCACTTTCTCTAATTTCTTGACGTGCTTGACCAGGTGTGGGTTCCAGGCAGGTGCTGGATACTCCAATATGGGCCTGACGTACACTGTGTACAGTCCTGAACTATGCTTTACTGAGGTCTCGGAACACTATGCTTAGGTTTGCTAGGCGCCCGTATGCTGCAGCAGTTATTTGGTTGATGTGCGCCTCAGGAGATGTGCTCGGTATTATGCTCGCTCCAAGATCCTTTTCCTTGATTGAGGTTTGCAATCTTTGGCCCCTAGACTGTACTCTGTCTGCGGTCTTCTTTGCCTTTCCCGATGTTCAAGACTTTGCACTTAGTGGGGTTAAACTCTAGGGGCCAGTTGCTAGACCAGACCTGCAGCCTGTCCAGATCCCTTTGTAGTTCTGCTTGATCCGACTGAATTCTCCTCATTAGCTTCACATCATCTGTAAACAGGAACACTTCTGAGTCAATCCCTAAAAAAGTGTTTCCTAACATCCCTGTGACTCACCTGTATTCGTAACTTTTAGCTGTGACCTCGTGTACCTGGGACTCGCTCTTAACTGACTCGTCTTAACCTCCCTGTCAATTCCTCTCAAGATTTTGTATGTCATAACTGTGTCACCTCTCCTCCATAGTTTGGTTCAGTTCCTCTAACCTCTCCTCACAGCTCGTGCCTCTCACCCCAGGAATTTTTTTCTTTCTAGATCTCTTAATTTCTCGAGCTCCTTTACATTGTTTATCATGTGTGTGTTCCATACTGGCGCTGTGTACTCCAAGATGGTCCTGACATATACTCTTAATGCCTCCTTGTCGAGTTTCTTGAAAGGTATCCCTGTGCCACAGGAAAATGCTTAGGACTATACTCACCCCGAGGTCCTTCTCTTTCAGAAATGTTTGAAGCTGCTGTCCCTCTAGTCTGTAATCTGTTTCCGGTCTTTCCTAAACTTTCACAACTTTGCATTTGCTGGTGTTAAATTCTAATAGCCACTTGCCAGACCAATCCTACAGCTTTACCAGATCCATTTATAGTCTTTCCTGGTCTTCTCTTGTTTGTATAATCTTCATTTATCGACAAACATGGAACCCTCTGACTCGATTTTCTCTGTCATGTCGTTTACATACACAAGAAACAGTATAGGTCAAAGTACTGACTCTTGAGGAACCTCAGTCGTCACATTCGCCCTTTCGGAAACCTCATCCAGGAAAATAACCAGTTGTTTTCTTCCTGTTAATTATTCCTTGATCCACTGTAGTGCTGTCCCTGTTATTCCTCCCTGTTTCCTTAGCTTTTATCTCAGCCTCTTGTAAGATGCTACATCGAAAGCTGTCTTGCACTTTTTATTTTTACACAAGATTTTCCATCTCAAGAACCATGCTGATTGTTATTTACGAATTCTTTCCAGGAGCTCCTCTACTCTTAAGAATAATAATATCTTTATTTACTACCAGTACATGTGCAAGGTATACAGACCATAGCTGACATCAATGACATACTACTATATAGAAAGACCCTTGTTATGCTGCGCATTTCCCGCAAATTAGGTCAGTTTTGTTTCAGGATGCGACCCACACCAGTCCACTAACACCCAGGATGCGACCCACACCAGTCCACTAACACCCAGGTACCCATTTTACTGATGGGTGAACATAGACAACTGGTGTAAAGAAACACTTAACTCAGTGAAGACGTGTCTTGTGTGCTCTCTGTCAATCTGAAGAAGATGTCCTCTCTTGAGCTACTCTACCAGCAGCTGAAGGAAGAACTGAGGGTAGCTAAGCTTGAGATACAGCGACTGACTGAGGAAAACAAGAGGATTCGTAGTAATCCTCCTGTTGAGAATCCTCAAGCCAGGAAAGGAACCTGGACAGTGGCTAAAACGCATGGGACAAAGTTAAGGCTCAAGAGGACGGGTGGAGAGGTAGAAACAACGAAGACCCAGGAGAATGTTGTGGAAACATCGAACCCATTCTCCGTGCTACCCGATGAATGTGAGTCGACTTCTGGGAGCGTCACGACGAAAGACACAAAGGAAGGTAAAAACATTGTTGTTGTTGGGGACAGTCAGGTTAGGTACATGGATAGGGCTTTCTGTTTGATTGATAGAAGTAGGAGACAGAGGGTTTGCTTTCCTGGGGCTGGGATGGAGGATATTGTTAGCCGTCTGGACGACATCATGAGAGGTAATGGGAGCAATCCTATTATCTGTCTCAGTGCTGGAGGCAACGATGTTGGCAGACGTAGGAGTGAGGACCTGACTAGCAGGTTTAGGTCAGCAATAGACATAATTAGGAAGAAGGGTGGGAACCCTGTCATATGTGGTATTTTGCCAAGGAGAGGAGTTGGAAATGAATGGCTGTCCAGGGCAATTGGTGTCAATTGCTGGCTGGACAAATACTGTAAGGAAAATTCAGTAACATTCATTGACAACTGGGACCTCTTCTATGGCAGAAATGACATGTATGCCAGGGATGGGGTTCACTTATCCAGGTCTGGGGTGGGGGCACTGGCAACTGCAGTGGAGGGAGCTGTTAGGGCTTTAAACTAGAAATAGTTAGTGGTATGGGTTTTGGGGGAAAACAGAGAAGTCCCAGTGTAGTAATATTATAAGTTGTAGGAGAACTAGTAATAGGCAGAATAAGGTGGATAGTGGAAAGCTAGTGACACTAGATGACAAGGACAGTAATAGGTATAGTGGAAAAACAGAGATGAGCAGGAAGGGTAAAGAGAAAGGAGGGTCTCTAAATATATATTACACCAATAGTCGTAGTGCTAGGAATAAGATGGACGAGTTGAGATTAGTTGCAAGTACGGGTAATATTGATGTTTTTGCAATAACTGAGACATGGTTTAATATGAAAAATCGGGACTTGCCTGCCGAATGTCACATTCAGGGTTTTAAATTGTTCCAAGTAGACAGAAGTATCGGGAAAGGGGTGGGGTGGCACTCTATGTCCGTGATCATTTAAATTGTTGCATAAAAACGGGTATAAAGTCTGAATTAACACATACAGAGTCTGTCTGGATAGAATTTTCAGAGGGGTGTGAAAAATTGATTTTAGGCGTGATTTACCGTCCTCCAAATTTAGATAGGGAACAAGGGAGACTACTTTGGGAGGAAATTGTTAAGGCCACAAGACACGATAACGTAGTAATTCTAGGGGACTTTAACTTTAGTCAGATTGATTGGAATTTCATGACAGGGAATTTAGAATCTAACGACTTTTTAGAAGTAGTTCAGGATTGCTTTTTGAAGCAGTTTGTAACAGAACCTACAAGGGGAAATAACCTACTTGACTTGGTTCTGGCAAGCAAGGAAACCCTTGTTAATAATTTAGAAATTACAGAGGAACTCGGCTCAAGCGACCACAAGTCAATTACCTTTAGCATTGGAAAAATAAACACATAAGCAGTATAATGTGATCCTTTATTGACAACGTTTCGCCCACGCAGTGGGCTTTATCGAGTCACAGACAGATCTACCTGGAAAATGAGCAACATGGAGATATATATAGGGTACAGTCAGGTGGAGAATGCTGGGTCAGGTGGAGAAAGCTGCATGTGAGTCTTAAAAGTAGTGTGATAGTTGAAAACATAGTGTGACTTAAAGGACCTGCAGTGTACCATTCTTGAGTTCTAGGTGGGATAGCGTTGAAGAAGTTTCTTGGCAATAGGTTCAGCTATGTTGTAGAAGCCGTTGTTCTGGTTGAAGTTGTTGGATATACAGATGAGTGATGATTCTAGGATTCTTCGGTATTGCGTGTTGTCTTCTCTGGCGATGAGTCTTGCGTTTCTGTAGTTGATTAAATGGTTGTGTAAATTTCGGTGTTGAACACAGGCATTTCTTGAGTCGTCAGATCTGCCTGCGTACTGGTGTTCTGAAATGCGTGTTTGTAGGTCTCTGGATGTTTCGCCAACGTATAATTTGCTGCAGCCATTACAAGGGATTGTGTATACCCTGCCGTGGATTGAAGCTTTTCCTGTCTGTTACTGGTAATGTCCTTAATGGTGGTGGATGTGGAGGTGGATACTCGGAATGAGGTCTTAGAAAAATGTTGGAAACTTGTTTGGAAATGGAGTTGGTGGGAAGGACTATGTATCTCTTCTCAGCAGTGTCTTCTCTGGGTGTGTTGAAGATGTTTAATGCCCGTCGTCTGCAGTCTCTAATGAAGTGACGAGGATAGTGAAGTTTAGAAAAAACTTGTTCAATGAGGGAGCATTCTTCTTCAAGGAACTCACTGCTGCAGATTCTGAGTGCGCGCAGGAAAAAGCCTATAATTACACCACGTTTAATTTTGGTGTCGTGGTGAGAGTAGAAGTGGAGAAGATCGTGTTGATTGGTAGGTTTTCGATAGACTTTAAAACGAAGTTCATGGTCAGCTTTGCAGAGAAGAACATCAAGGAAAGGAAGAGTGTTGTCGACTTCTTCTTCTAGTGTAAACTGGATTGATGGCTCAACCTGGTTGAGTTCGTGTTGGAGAGCTTGAACGTTGAAGCGTCTGGGAGTTATGATGAGAATGTCGTCAACATAACGAAGCCAGGTGACAGAAGAGGGAATAATAGTGGAAAATCGTTCGGCTTCCAAATGTTCCATATATAGGTTCGCAAGGACGGCACTAAGTGGCGATCCCATGGGTAGTCCAAAAGTTTGCTGAAAGAGTTGGTTTTCGAAAGAGAAACATGTAAAGCCCACACATAGTTCAACAACATAGTTCAATTTTTTTTATTCTCTTTTTTTCCACTAAATTTTCCACAGTATAAACACATAAACACATGTGAAGTGACGAGGATAGTGAAGTTTAGAAAATACCTGTTCAATTAGAGAGCTGCAGATCTGAGTGCGCGCTGGAAAAAACCTATAATTACACCACGTTTAGTTTTTGTGTGTTGGTGAGAGTGGAAGAGAAGATCGTGTTGGTTGGTAGGTTTTCGATAGACTTTGAAACGAAGTTCATGGTCAGAAAAGTGGCAGATGCAGTTCAATGTAGATAAATGCAAGGTTCTGAAGCTCGGGAGTGTCCATAACCCAAGCACTTATAAGTTAAATAACGTAGAACTTAGCCATACAGATTGCGAGAAGGACTTGGGGGTGATGGTAAGCAGCAACCTTAAACCAAGACAGCAATGCCTAAGCGTACGTAATAAGGCAAATAGATTACTGGGATTTATATCAAGAAGTGTTAGCAACAGAAGTCCAGAGGTTATATTACAGCTTTTGAGGCTGTTGATCACGATAAAGAATTCGATATTGTTTATTTAGACTTTAGTAAGGCTTTTGATAGAGTACCGCACCAGAGACTGTTAAAGAAAGTGGCAGCTCATGGCATTGGGGGAAAAGTGCTGTCATGGATCGAGTCATGGCTCACCAATAGGAAGCAGAGAGTGTGCATAAATGGGGTTAAATCCGAATGGGGAATTGTAACAAGTGGTGTTCCACAGGGATCAGTCTTAGGCCCATTGTTATTTATAATATATATCAATGACCTTGACGACGGAATTACTAGTGATATGAGCAAATTCGCCGACGACACGAAGATAGGTAGGATAATTGATTCAAACATAGATGTCATAGAACTTCAGGAAGATTTAGACAAACTTAATTCGTGGTCAGAAAAGTGGCAGATGCAATTCAATGTAGATAAATGCAAGGTTCTGAAGCTCGGGAGTGTCCATAACCCAAGCACTTATAAGTTAAATAACGTAGAACTTAGCCATACAGATTGCGAGAAGGACTTGGGGGTGATGGTAAGCAGCAACCTTAAACCAAGACAGCAATACCTAAGCGTACGTAATAAGGCAAATAGATTACTGGGATTTATATCAAGAAGTGTTAGCAACAGAAGTCCAGGAGTTATATTACAGCTTTATACATCATTAGTAAGGCCTCACCTAGATTACGCAGCTCAGTTTTGGTCTCCATATTACAGAATGGACATAAATTCGTTAGAAAACATTCAGCGTAGAATGACTAAATTAATACATAGCATTAGAAATCTTCCTTACGAAGAAAGATTGAAGACCCTTAAATTACATTCACTTGTAAGACGTAGAATGAGGGGATACATGATCGAGGTATACAAGTGGAAAATGGGTATTAACAAAGGGGATATAAATAAGGTCTTGAGGATATCTCTCCAAGAGAGAACCCGCAATAATGGATTCAAGTTAGATAAGTTTAGATTTAGAAAGGATATAGGAAAGTATTGGTTTGGAAATAGGGTAGTTGATGAGTGGAACAGTCTGCCTAGTAGGGTTATTGAAGCTAGGACCTTGGGTAGTTTCAAATTTAGGTTGGATAAATTCATGAGTGAGAGGGGATGGATTTGAGTGGGACTCGCGCATGAGTGGGTAGAATTGTCAAAGCTTATTTCTTGGGTAGCATTGAAAATTGGGTTGAGCAAATATTCTGTTAGTGGGAGGGATTGTGAAGGACCTGCCTAGTATGGGCCAACAGGCCTGCTGCAGTGTTCCTCATTTCTTATGTTTCTTATGTTCTTATGTTCTTAAATCGCTGGCTGGAAGAGGAAGATCAAGCGAGTCGTCAATTTTCCTGCGCAAGAGATCGATAGCTTGTGTAGTATTTACTTTGGTGAATAGGGATGTTACATCAAGGCTGGAGAGTTTCTTGTTTCTGATGTTGATGTTGCGAATGCGATTGAGAAGGTCACCAGAGTGTTTGAGATGTGCTGGACTGATGGTGCCCAAAAGTTTGGAGAGGTGTTTAGCGAGAATTCCTGAGATTTGGTGGGGAGCACTGCCTATTCCCGAGGATATGGGCCTCAATGGGATACCTGGTTTGTGAGTTTTTGGCAGACCGTACATTCTGGCAGGTCTGGGGTTGCTGGGAATGGTGTATAGAAGTTTCTTTCCTAGTTCTGATTCCCTCAGAATGCGGCGAGTCTTGTGAAGAAATGTTTTGGTGAGGTTGTCCACTTGATTAGTAGTGAGAGGTTTGTAGGTATCTGGGTCATTAAGTAGATTAAGCATTTTGTTCCTGTAATCGTCAGTGTTCAAGATTACGACACCACCTCCTTTATCAGCGGTGGTAACCCTGATGGTCGTGTCTTCTGCTAAAGTTTTAAGTGCAATGATGTAACGTCGAGGTATGACTGGGGTACTGTGTGTTGAGATGGCTGCTGAGATGATGCCTTGAAGATAGCCTTTTGGAAATCGGAGTCATTGTGTCTGTAGTTTTTAGCGATGAAATTGAGGTCTTGTTTTGGTTTCGTGATTCCTGTTGCAAATTTGAGACCTAAGCTGAGGGCTTCAGTTTCTGTGGTTGACAGTGGACGAGTTGAAAGATTTTGAATAATTTCAGGTCTTCCTAAACTTTTCCACTGAGAATTATCGCAGAGAGTTTGGAGTTTCCTAGTAAGTCTGATTTTTGCTGAACATTAGCTGTGGTAACTCTGCTGCGAATAATTTCGGCGGTGCGTCTGTTCATGTTACCCCGGAGTGTCGTGCCTAGTGTCCTGGCTTGGGGAAAAGTTTCCTTTGTAGCGTTGTTCAGGTCATCTGCACACTCTTCAAGGTAAGTTCGTGCAGTTGCGGAGAAAGGAGGTTTAATGTTGGCAATTTGAGGAGGAGTAGATCTTGGTAACACCATTTCTTGGATACAGTCACGAAGAAAATTGTGTCTATTGCGAGGTGAGTAAGCTTTTAGAAGAAGGTCCAGGTATTCTCTGTGTGAAGGATCCATTTCTACTGCAGTGTTTGACACGATGGAAATAAATGGTATAAAATACCGACACAATGGAAAAATAAACACATAAGCAGTATAATGTGATCCTTTATTGACAACGTTTCGCCCACGCAGTGGGCTTTATCGAGTCACAGACAGATCTACCTGGAAAATGAGCAACATGGAGATATATATAGGGTACAGTCAGGTGGAGAATGCTGGGTCAGGTGGAGAAAGCTGCATGTGAGTCTTAAAAGTAGTGTGATAGTTGAAAACATAGTGTGACTTAAAGGACCTGCAGTGTACCATTCTTGAGTTCTAGGTGGGATAGCGTTGAAGAAGTTTCTTGGCAATAGGTTCAGCTATGTTGTAGAAGCCGTTGTTCTGGTTGAAGTTGTTGGATATACAGATGAGTGATGATTCTAGGATTCTTCGGTATTGCGTGTTGTCTTCTCTGGCGATGAGTCTTGCGTTTCTGTAGTTGATTAAATGGTTGTGTAAATTTCGGTGTTGAACACAGGCATTTCTTGAGTCGTTAGATCTGCCTGCGTACTGGTGTTCTGAAATGCGTGTTCGCAATACCGAAGAATCCTAGAATCATAAGAACATAAGAACATAAGAATGGAGGAACACTGCAGAAGGCCTACTGGCCCATACAAGGCAGGTCCTTATCAAAACCACCACTACCTAAGAATTTACTCCTGTACTCACGACACTAATCAAACCCAGCCCCTCCCACTCATATATTTGTCCAATCTCTTTTTAAAGCCACCCAAGGTCCTAGCCTCTATCACCCTACTCGGAAGATTGTTCCACGCATCTACAACTCTGTTCGAAAACCAGTACTTGCCTATGTCCTTTCTAAATCTAAATTTATCCAATTTAAATCCGTTATTTCTGGTTCTTACTTGGTTCGATATCCTCAGTATTTTATTAATATCTCCTTTGTTTATGCCCATCATCCACTTGTACACCTCGATGATATCTCCCCTCATTCTACGTCTCTCCAGAGAGTGGAGATTCAATGCTCTAAGTCTATCTTCATACGGGAGATTTCTTATACTGTATATCATTTTAGTCATTCTTCTTTGTATGTTCTCCAATGAATCTATATCCATCCTGTAGTAAGGAGACCAAAACTGAGCTGCATAATCCAAATGAGGTCTCACTAGTGATGTATAGAGCTGTAAAATAACTTCTTGAAATAAATCCTAGTAATCTGTTAGCCTTATTGCGCACACTTAGGCACTGTTGTCTTGGCTTTAGATTTCTGCTTACCATGACTCCCAAGTCTTCAATATTTCTTCATACGGAAGATTTCTAATGTTCTTATGTTCTTATCTGTTTGTGACTCGATAAAGCCCACTGCGTGGGCGAAACGTTGTCAATAAAGGATCACATTATACTGCTTATGTGTTTATTTTTCCATTGTGTCGGTATTTTATACCATTTATTTTCATTAATACATTCTGTCGGACACCGCATCAAAATGTACATTTCATACAGACGTTATATGGACACCCTTTTTCGCGCTCACAGTCTTTGCAACAGACACAACTTTCTTCAAGATTGCCTGGCCGAAAATGTGATCCCTAAATCTTCTCCTGCGCAACTCTCCTACTCCAAACACCCTTTCTCTCCAGCTGCTCAAGCCTACTTAACTGAATGTGCTGAAAAACTTTCTAACATCGCTAAAGAAACCTTTGAAACTGCACGAAATATGAGGGCCAACCTTCAGATTGACCACAACACTGCTGAGCATATTCTCAGCAAAGTCACCACAGCCAACATCTAGCAGAAGATTAAACTCAATCGCAAGCTTCAGTACCTCTGCAATAACAGTCGATGGAATGAAATGGGATGAGAATCCTTGATAAACAACTTATCATCACGCACCTTAACTGACTATGAGAAGCAAGCGCTCAGTCTGGGTCTCAAATTTTTGGAAGTAGTCACGTCAGTTTACATGCCTAGGTAAGGTATGCTAACATTTTTTAGGTGCTGCTTTCAAGGGCTGTTGGACCAAATGTTTTGGTTAATGAGGTGCTGGCAGTGATGCCTCACCGCATTTGGGTCATGAATAGTGTTCCTGGGTGTTTTGGGTGTTGAGTTTCACCAGGGTCCACCTATTTTTTGGATCACTAATGTGGGGTGACTCCAGGGTTCCTTGGAATAATAGTGTGACTGTTTACCCAGGTTATGGAGTCTGATACTTTTCACTACTGTGCTGTCCTGTTTCTACCAGAGGTGTCTTGCGTAGCCACTTTTGCTTACATAGGGTTGATAATGTGAGTTTCATTTTAATGTAATAAGAAGTATGTACAATTTTTTTCACTATTTCTGGAGACTTATTATTACTTATTTTTCTTAAGAACATAAGAACATAAGAAAGGAGGAACACTGCAGCAGGCCTGTTGGCCCATACTAGGCAGGTCCTTCACAATCCGTCCCACTAACAGAATATTTGCTCAACCCAATTTTCAATGCTACCCAAGAAATAAGCTTTGACAATTCTACCCACTCATGCGCGAGTCCCACTCAAATCCAACCCCTCTCACTCATGAATTTATCCAACCTAAATTTGAAACTACCCAAGGTCCTAGCTTCAATAACCCTACTAGGCAGACTGTTCCACTCATCAACTACCCTATTTCCAAACCAATACTTTCCTATATCCTTTCTAAATCTAAACTTATCTAACTTGAATCCATTATTGCGGGTTCTCTCTTGGAGAGATATCCTCAAGACCTTATTTATATCCCCTTTGTTAATACCCATTTTCCACTTGTATACCTCGATCATGTCTCCCTCATTCTACGTCTTACAAGTGAATGTAATTTTAGGGTCTTCAATCTTTCTTCGTAAGGAAGATTTCTAATGCTATGTATTAATTTAGTCATTCTACGCATAATGTTTTCTAACGAATTTATGTCCATTCTGTAATATGGAGACCAGAACTGAGCTGCGTAATCTAGGTGAGGCCTTACTAATGATGTATAAAACTGTAATATAACCTCTGGACTTCTGTTGCTAACACTTCTTGATATAAATCCCAGTAATCTATTTGCCTTATTACGTACGCTTAGGCATTGCTGTCTTGGTTTAAGGTTGCTGCTTACCATCACCCCCAAGTCCTTCTCGCAATCTGTATGGCTAAGTTCTACGTTATTTAACTTATAAGTGCTTGGGTTATGGACACTCCCGAGCTTCAGAACCTTGCATTTATCTACATTGAACTGCATCTGCCACTTTTCTGACCACGAATTAAGTTTGTCTAAATCTTCCTGAAGTTCTATGACATCTATGTTTGAATCAATTATCCTACCTATCTTCGTGTCGTCGGCGAATTTGCTCATATCACTAGTAATTCCCTCATCAAGGTCATTGATATATATTATAAATAACAATGGGCCTAAGACTGATCCCTGTGGAACACCACTTGTTACAAGTCCCCATTCGGATTTAACCCCATTTATGCACACTCTCTGCTTCCTATTGGTGAGCCATGACTCGATCCATGACAGCACTTTTCCCCCAATGCCATGAGCTGCCACTTTCTTTAACAGTCTCTGGTGCGGTACTCTATCAAAAGCCTTACTAAAGTCTAAATAAACAATATCGAATTCTTTATCGTGATCAACAGCCTCAAAAGCTTTACTGAAGAAGGTTAATAAATTAGATAGGCAGGAACGGCCCTCGTGAATCCATGCTGGGTATCATTAATCAAATTATGGTTATCTAGATGGCTTCTAATAATATCAGCTATAATTGACTCTAGTAATTTGCCTACAATTGAGGTCAGGCTTATTGGGCCTGTATATCCAACAACTTCAACCAGAACAACGGCTTCTACAACATAGCTGAACCTATTGCCAAGAAACTTCTTCAACGCTATCCCACCTAGAACTCAA
>WNWK01026411.1:0-27411 GCA_009830355.1 Cherax destructor | reverse complement strand
CTTCCAGTTTCATATAAGGGGTGTTCCTTTACGGACTATTTTGCGGTCATTGCTACCCACCTTCGCACCCGTTGGCAGCAACGCTGGTCTGACCTGCTGAATAACAAACTTCATTCTATTAAACCGGTTATAGGTTTTGGCCTTTTTCTGTCACCAAGGGAGGTTGGGAGACTACCTCTCCCGTCTTCGCATCGGCCACCTCGTCTTACTCACGGGTATCTCATGGAGAGGCTCCCTGCCCCTCTCGTGAGCATTGTCAGGTTCCAGTGTCTGTTCACATTTTCCTGTTGGACTGCCCACTCTATCAACGAGCACGCAGAATTTACCTCCAAGGGCGTCTTCGCTCTGGGGCCCTTTCTTTCCCTTTCCCCTCTTGCAGATGGACCCTCCTTTAACCCTGCTCTCTTTGACTTTTTGACAGAAACTGACTTACTACACAAACTCTGAAGATTATACCTCTAGCACCTCCCTCAGCCCCCTTCTACCTCGATCTCTTGCTACCCCCCTTCCCTGCACTATCCACCCTGCTGCACTCCATACCCTACTAATCATCCATCTCCCCTTACAATCATTCTCCCTGCATTTCCGCCTGTTAATTTGGACCCTTTTTTTTAAAATTTGGGCATGGGTAAAAAATTTTGGGGGGAAACCTTTTTGAACCCTTTTTTTGGTTTAATTGAAACTGAGTAACCCAAAGAGCTTTTCTTTATTCATTATATAAAATTAGTCTGGAAATATCTACTATATTTCAGTAGATGCTATTGCCATAAATTTGCAAGGAACATATTGGTTCTCAAACTGCCGAAATCCATGTACATGGACAAATCATACTGTCACCTAATTGCCCAAAGCAAATCTCGTATGTTACATAATTTCATAATTTTCATTTCTGATTTAACAATCATTCTCTATTTTATTTCCTAAATTATTTTGCCAAAAACCCCATCCCCAACTCACATCCACGAATTCATTTTCAAATACAGGGTCTAAACCAGCAAAAACAAAATACCCTTTCTCCGATCTTCGAATCAAAATGCATTTGTTTAAGAGACCCATATTAAGGATTTTGAAATATGGATCCGGAAACCCATACAGATGTGACAAAATAACGCAAAAGGAGGGAAGGGGGGTTGGCCTGTATATCCCCAGAGTCACTTATATGCTCAGAATTACTTAATGCCTCAAATGATGTAGTTGAAGTTTAAGCAGTAAAGATCGAGAATCAAAACCTGGTCATCGTGGTTGTATACAAGCCTCCGGATGCAACGTCCCAACAATTACAAGAACAGCTTCTGAAAATTGACCACTGTCTGGAAAATCTTCCAGCTCCTGCCCCCAACATCTTGCTACTGGGGGACTTCAACCTAAGGCACCTAAAATGGAGGAATATTGCAAATAATGTGGTAGCAGAGATAACACCAGGAGGCAGCTCAGATGAAAACTCGCACACACACGAGCTTTTAAATCTCTCCACCAATTTCACCTTAAACCAGCAAATAATAGAGCCTACAAGATTGGAGAATACACTGGACCTCATCTTCACCACCAATGATGATCTGATACGAAATGTCATCATATCAAAAACGATATACTCAGATCACAACATAATAGAGGTCCAGACATGCATGCGGGGAGCCCCAGATCAACAAAATGTGATGAGTCGCGAGGGAGCCTTCTCCAATTTCAACTTCAGTAACAAAAACATAAGGTGGGACCAAGTAAACCAAGTCCTAAATGATATAAACTGGGAAGATAGCCTAAGCATCACGGATCCCAACCTATGTCTAGAACAAATTAACTCTGTGGCACTTTAGGTTTGCTCAAGGCAAATTCCCTTAAGGAAAAGGAGGAGAAGATGTAAACTAGAAAGAGAGAGGCACTCCCTATACAGGCGAAGGCAAAATATAACAGAGCGGCTACAAGAGGCCAATATATCTGAAATACGTAGGGAGGCACTGGTCAGAGAAATAGCAAACATCGAATTAAAACTAAAGGAATCTTACAGGACTCAAGAAACGCGGGAAGAACTAAAAGCCATAAATGAAATTGAAAGAAACCCAAAGTATTTCTTTTCTTATGCCAAATCAAAGTCGAGAACAACATCCAGTATTGGGCCCCTGCTTAAACGGGATGGGTCCTACACAGATGACAGCAAGGAAATGAGTGAGTTACTAAAGTCCCAGTATGACTCAGTTTTTAGTGAGCCGCTAACCAGACTAAAAGTTGAAGACCTAAATGAATTTTTTATGAGAGTGCTACAGAACCTGGTAGACGCAAGCCGATTATCTGACATTACCCTGACGCCACATGACTTCGAAAAGGCGATAAATGACATGCCCATGCACTCCGCTCCAGGCCCTGACTCATGGAACTCAGTGTTCATCAAGAACTGCTTTTAACATCCTATGGAGAGGAAGCATGGACACTGGGGTCGTCCCGCAGTTACTAAAAACAACAGACATAGCCCCACTCCACAAAGGTGGCAGTAAAGCAATAGCAAAGAACTACAGACCAATTGCGCTAACGTCTCATATCATAAAAATCTTTGAAAGGGTTCTAAGAAGCAAGATCGCCACTCATCTAGATACCCATCAATTACACAACCCAGAGCAGCATGGGTTTAGAGCAGGTCGCTCCTGTCTGTCCCAACTACTGGACCACTACGACAAGGTCCTGGATGCTCTAGAAGACAAACAGAATGCAGATGTTATACACAGACTTTGCAAAAGCCTTTGATAAGTGTGACCATGGTGTGATAGCACAAAAAATGCGTGATAAAGGAATAACAGGAAAAGTTGGTAGATGGATCTATAATTTCCTAACAAGTAGAACACAAAGAGTAGTAGTCAACAGAGTACAGTCTGAGGCAGCTACTGTGAAAAGCTCTGTTCCACAAGGCACAGTACTCGCTCCCATCCTGTTCCTCATCCTCATATCGGACATAGACAGGGATATCAACCACAGTGCCGTGTCTTCCTTTGCAGATGACACCCGAATCTACATGACAGTGTCCACCATTGAAGACACTGCAAGACTCCAAGCAGACATCAACCAAATCTTTAAATGGGCTTCAGAAAACAATATGAAGTTCAATGATGAGAAATTTCAATTACTCAGATACGGAAAACGTGAGGAAATTAAAATCTCATCGGAGTATAAAACAAATTCCAACCCCACAATAGAGCGAAAAACTAATGTCAAAGACCTGGGAGTGATCATGACAGAGGATCTCACCTTCAAAAACCATAACACTGTAGCAATCGCATCTGCCAGAGAAATGACAGGATGGATAATGAGAACCTTCAAAACCAGGGATGCTAAGCCTATGTTGACACTTTACAGATCGCTTGTTCTATCTAGGCTGGAATATTGCTGCACACTAACTGCACCATTCAAGGCAGGTGAAATTGCTGAACTAGAAAATGTACAGAGAACCTTCATGGCACGCATAACTGCGATAAACCACCTCAATTACTGGGAATACTTGAAGTTCCTATACCTGTACTCTCTGGAACGCAGGCGGGAGATATACATTATTATATACACTTGGAAAATCCTAGAGGGATTAGTACCAAACTTCCACACGAGTGGCACTCCCTACGAAATCAAAAGACTCGGCAACACAATAATTATCAGGGGCCCAAGACTGTTCAACTGCCTCCCAGCATACATCAGGGGGATTACCAATAGACCCCTGACTGTCTTCAAGCAGGCACTGGACAGGCACCTAAAATTGGTGCCTGACCAGCCAGGCTGTGGTTCGTACGTTGGACTGCGTGCGGCCAGCAGTAACAGCCTGGTTGATCAGGTTCTGATCCAACATGAGGCCTGGTCACAGACCGGGCCGCAGGGGCGTTGACCCCTGGAACTCTCTCCAGGTAAACTGAGTTGTCAGGAAGTGGAATACTCTGGAAAGTGATGTAGTGGAGGCAAGAACCATACATAGCTTTAAGACGAGGTATGATAAAGCTCATGGAACAGAGAGAGAAAGGACCTAGTAGCGATCAGTGAAGAGGCGGGGCCAGGAGCTGAGTCTCGACCCCTGCAACCACAAATAGGTAAGTACATTTATAAAAACTGCTCATGAGAAAAATCTGGTCAAATGAATAATATCTAACACCACTTTTAAATATATATTTATTTACATATTTTAAAATAAAGCATATGTATATTTATGTAATATTTCAGTAGTTATACCTGAACAACAGTTAGACAGGAATTAATAAATTTATATCCCTTTATATCCAATATACGAATATATATCACTACATTAAACTTTTAATTCTAAATATATAATCTCAGGTAGGTGTTCCACAAACTATCCTTACTTTATTAAAATATGTTTATATAAATAGCGATATTAATGAAAATATAATGTTCGTGCAGGGTATATGGGCCCTGGTAAGCTGGCGACACTTCAGGGTTTAAAGTAGTTAGACTGTTGGGTTTAGTCCTGACTCTTTCTCTTCTACTTCAGCTCTTCCTCTCACCGGCTATTCTTCGTCTATCCCCACTTTCCCCTCGCCCCTAGTGGGTCCTTACCTGTGAGTCTCAACTAACTAACTGACACTTCCGCTGAAAATAATATATATATATATATTTGTGCTTGTCTTGTGGTAGACTTATGAGTAAGTGAATTATGGACTAAGGCCGTCGTGTCTGCTCTGAGGAGTCTCTGATGCTGTGCTGTATTGTGCTATGCTGTGCTGTATTGTGCTATGCTGTGCTGTATTGTGCTATGCTGTGCTGTATTGTGCTATGCTGTGCTGTATTGTGCTATGCTGTGCTGTATTGTGCTATGCTGTGCTGTATTGTGCTATGATGTGCTGTATTGTGCTATGCTGTGCTGTATAGTGCTATGCTGTGCTGTATTGTGCTATGCTGTGCTGTATTGTGCTATGCTGTGCTGTATTGTGCTATGCTGTATTGTGCTATGCTGTGCTGTATTGTGCTATGCTGTGCTGTATTGTGCTATGCTGTGCTGTATTGTGCTATGCTGTGCTGTATTGTGCTATGCTGTGCTGTATTGTGCTATGCTGTGCTGTATTGTGCTATGCTGTGCTGTATTGTGCTATGCTGTGCTGTATTGTGCTATGCTGTGCTGTATTGTGCTATGCTGTGCTGTATTGTGCTATGCTGTGCTGTATTGTGCTATGCTCTGTATTGTATGTGCTGTGTCTATGCTGTGCTGTATTGTGCTATGCTGTGCTGTATTGTGCTATGCTGTGCTGTATTGTGCTATGCTGGCTGTATTGTAGCTGCTGTATGTGCTATGCTGTGCTGTATTGTGCTATGCTGTGCTGTATTGTGCTATGCTGTGCTGTATTGTGCTATGCTGTGCTGTATTGTGCTATTGCTGTGTGCTATGCTGGCTATTGTGCTATGCTGCTGTATGTTAGTATGCTGGGCTGTATTGTGCTATGCTGGGCTGTATTGTGCTATGCTGGGCTGTATTGTGCTATGCTGGGCTGTATTGTGCTATGCTGGGCTGTATTGTGCTATGCTGGGCTGTATTGTGCTATGCTGGGCTGTATTGTGCTATGCTGGGCTGTATTGTGCTATGCTGGCTGTATTGTATGTGGCTTTGTATTGTGCTATGCTGTGCTGTATTGTGCTATGCTGTGCTGTATTGTGCTATGCTGGGCTGTATTGTGCTATGCTGTGCTGTATTGTGCTATGCTGTGCTGTATTGTGCTATGCTGTGCTGTATTGTGCTATGCTGTGCTGTATTGTGCTATGCTGTGCTGTATTGTGCTATGCTGTGCTGTATTGTGCTATGCGTGCTGTATTGTGTATGCAATGCGTGCTGTATTGTGCTATCTTTGTGCTGTATTGTGCTATGCTTGTGCTGTATTGTGCTATGCTGTGCTGTATTGTGCTATGCTGTGCTTGTGTATCTGTGCTATTGTGCTGTATTGTGCTATGCTGTGCTGTATTGTGCTATGCTGTGCTGTATTGTGCTTGCGTGCTGTATTGTGCTATGCTGTGCTGTATTGTGCTATGCTGTGCTGTATTGTGCTATGCTGTCTGTATTGTGCTATGCTGTGCTGTATTGTGCTATGCTGTGCTGTATTGTGCTATGCTGTGCTGTATTGTGCTATGCTGTGTGTATTTGTTGTGTGCTGTATTGTGCTATGCTGTCTGTGTGCTATTGTGCTGATGCTGTGCTGTATTGTGCTATGCTTCTGTTGTGCTTGTGTGCTGATTGTGCTATGCTGTGCTGTATTGTGCTATGCTGTGCTGTATTGTGCTATGCTGTGCTGTATTGTGCTATGCTGTGCTGTATTGTGCTATGCTGTCATGTATTGTGCTATGTTTCGTGCTACTTGTATTATGCTGTATGCTGTGCTGTATTGTGCAAATGCTGTGCTTGCTATTGTGCTATGCTGTGCTGTATTGTGCTATGCTGTGCTGTATTGTGCTATGCTGTGCTGTATTGTGCTATGCTGTGCTGTATTGTGCTATGCTGCTATGTGCTATTGTGCTATGCTGTCTGTATTGTGCTATGCTGTGCTGTATTGTGCTATGCTGTGTTGTGCATGCTGTGCTGTATTGTGCTATCGTCATTGTGCTATGCTGTGCTGTATTGTGCTATGCTGTGCTGTATTTGCTGGCTGTTGTGCTGTATTGTGCATGCTGTGCTGTATTGTGCTTTGCTGTGCTGTAGTGTACTATGCTGTGCGTATTGTGCTTGTGCTGTATTTAGCTGTTATGCTGTGCTGTATTGGCTATGCTGTGCTGTATTGTGCTATGCTGTGCTGTATTTGCATGCTTGACTGATGTGCATGCTGCTGTTGTTGCTATTGTGCTGATGCTGTGCTGTATTGTGCTATGCTGTGCTGTATTGTGCTATGCTGTGCTGTATTGTGCTGATGTGCTATGCGTGCTGTATTGTGCTATCGTTTATGCATGCTGTGCTGTATTGTTATGCTTGCGATGTGCTATGCTGCTTATTGTGCTTGCCGTGCTGTATTGTGCTATGCCGTGCTGTATTGTGCTATCTCAGCTTCGTGCTGTATTGTGCTATGTGTGCTGTATTGTGCTATGATGTGCTGTATTGTGCTATGCTATGCTGTATTGTGCTATGCTGCTGTATTGTGCTATGCTGTGCTGTATTGTGCTATACTGTGCTGTATTGTGCTATTCTGTGCTGTATTGTGCTGGCTGTATTGTGCTATTGTGCTGTATTATGCTGTGCTGTGCTGTATTGTGCTATGCTGTGCTGTATTGTGCTATGATGTGTTGTATTGTGCTATGCTGTGCTGTATTGTGCTATGCTGTGCTGAAGTGATTGTGCTATGCTGTGCTGTATTGTGCTGATGATGTGCTGTATTGTGCTATGCTGTGCTGTATTGTGCTATGCTGTGCTGTATTGTGCTATGCTGTGCTGTATTGTGCTATGCTGTGCTGTATTGTGCTATGCTGTGCTGTATTGTGCTATGCTGTGCTGTATTGTGCTATGCTGTGCTGTATTGTGCTGTGCTGTATTGTGCTGTGCTGTATTGTTCTGTGCTGTATTGGCTGTGCTGTATTGTGCTGTATTGAGCTATGCTGTATTGTGCTGTGTTGTATTGTGTTGTGCTGTATTGTGCTGTGCTGTATTGTGCTATGCTGTGCTGTATTGTGCTGTGCTGTATTGTGCTGTGCTGTATTGTGCTATGATGTGCTGTATTATGCTATGCTGTGCTGTATTGTGCTGTGCTGTATTGTGCTATGCTGTGCTGTATTGTGCTATGCTGTTGTGCTATGCTGTGCTGTGTTATGCTGTGCTGTGTTGTGCTATGCTGTGCTGTGTTGTGCTATGCTGTGCTATGCTGAGGATCATTGATGTTGCTATTATTGATGAGCCAGTACCGTCAGAAGGCTGTAACATCAATTAATGCACATTGTTAAGCGTACATACATGAAATTCACAAACAAATCAGCTAAGGAAATGTTCTACAAAACACCATTTGAAAGATCCAAATATCTTTATTAATTTAGGAGTTGTGACTTGTAAACTCTTAATATTCCCAGTTTATTAAAGTGGCGCCTATGTCCTTTCACTTGCCAGCACCTGAACCAGCACCTGAACCAGCACCTGAACCTACCAGCACCTGAGGTTTATGATCCTGGGTACGGCATGAAGACCTGGCCCGGGATCCACCAACCAGCACCTGAGGTTTATGATCCTGGGTACGGCATGAAGACCTGGCCCGGGATCCACCTACCCAACTCCCTCTCAACCTCATCCTTCAATCTATATTTAAGGGCTTCAAGTATTTTGATAGGTGATGAATAGGCTAAGAGTCAACCAACCAAGTATGTAAAATTTCACATCTTCTCTGGGATCCTTCGTTTTCCCTAATCAGCTCAGGAATGTACTTGACCCACCAGCCGAGGGTCTCTGAACCCGGGCGTTGTATGACCCCTGTGGTTTAGCGCTTCTTTTTTATTATAATAATAATCTGAACCCGGGCAACAAAAGTGTACTGAAGAACAAATTTCATTTATTTTCTAGGCTTCCGAATCTTCAAGAAGCGGTCAGCTGCACCTTCACTGGTGTATTGGTTGCTATCGGATCCGCATAGTTGGAGCGGCCCTTATTACTGAACATCTGTCTGTTGCAAATCTTCTCTTGATGTTGTTAGTTTCGCCTTGCTTTACGATCATTCCCTTTGATCCACGGCAACCAAGACCATGGTATTAAATTTTTCTATTCACTGTCGATAATACCCCCAATGTTCGGTGAAGCCATAATCAGGGAAGAGCTAAACCCATAGGGGTCATACAGCATATGTGTTATGGGAGACAATATGATTCGATTCAGGGAAGGGAACAATAGATACACTTCCTCATATCATGAACCCTTTAACATCAAGGCACCTCCTCCCTTAAGGGCCAAGGTAAGAATTAGGGACAGCCAGTAGAAAAAACCCTGCTCTCAACTGCCTGCTGGCAGTTTCTCACGTATGTTGAAACTATATTGTCCACTGTGGGGGCTACCTCAGAGCAACTGTTTGTAGATTTTAGTGGAAGTGAGTCTAAGGAGCTTGTTCGAGTATATTACTAAATGCTCCTTCAATGTAATTTGACTCATGAAACCAGAAATTTTGATTGGGCGGTCAGTGTGAATCGCGGCCATAAATTTGCTGGATGCCACACGTATAGACAAATAATAATAACAATAATAATAATAATAATAGACATTAATATTTATATACGCATAGACAAAGAATGCAGGAATTGCTATCAGTGTATACAGCCTTGCGGTCACCTAATTTCCCAAGGCCGACCGGAAGTATAATATTAATGGCAGTGTCCATCTTCTAGAGAAAGATTTATTTATTTATTTATTTATTTATTTTGCGTATTATCGATTCTAGGAGACTGTCTTGTTCATTTAGTTTCTGGATGTTAAATGAAGGTACACAACTTAGTATATGTAATGGTAACCTTTGCTAGGTACCGGGAGCTCAGGCTCTCTGCAAGAAGGTACAAGGCGTTGAGGGCGTCTATATTTACTATTAGCTCTCCCTCCTCTTCATAATTTTTTTTAATTGAAACGTCAATATACATAACACATGCAAAGGACACCCATTATAATTTAACATATGATTATAATAATAGCTTAGCTCACACTGGCTTCCAGTATAACAAAACTGAGAGATGAAGCAAAATACAACAGACAACACAATAAACAAACACGATAGCAAAGGTGAAAACAATTAGTTTGCATTGACCAGAAACACAACTGCGACGTAATGGCGATATTACTTCGACCATCACATTACAGGATATGTGAGAATTGTGTCAATGTTAATACTGAAAAGTTCCCGTAACATGAAAATCGTTTTTTTCGACTTTGGACCGTCGTCTCTCTAAGCAACTGACCTTCTACTTTATATGTCAATGACCTGCGCTTCTACGAAAGTATAATTTTATCCGCCAAGACGAACGTCTTCGACGTTAAGGCCCTCGACGTCCTATCCAATGACTCTGGTTCCAGACTTACGGACACACCACATTTAGCGTGTTATATACATAAATAAACACTAAACACAGCTCTTATTTATTAACACCGTAAGTACATTTACACAAACAAAGAAATTGAACTAGACATATACCACTTGTGGCTAACTATACGCAAATATTTATATTTTTAAAAAAGAAATGGAATCATAAATGAATACTTTAATTTGAATACTTTTTGCTGTCAAGCAGTTTCTTATAATTGCAATTGATGTTTATTACATTGAACTTGTCAAGCATATTAAAGCTGCAATACGTATATCCAGGGACTATCAAGTATTCTTAGAAGTTTTGAAAACGAGGTATATGCGTATATACACTTATTAGTGTATATTGACTTATATGAACGAAGGACAACGTCTTAAATATACATGAGACAAGTAGGAGAGATGGTCTGACTACTTCCTAACAAGGCTGACAGATTGATCACCTCAAAACTACTACTGTATCCATTGTTATATTCGCCTGTATCCGACTGAAGAAGTCTGTTGTGCAGACGAAACGTTTGGTTGCACATGTCTTATTGTTCATGGTGTGTACTGAATGAACGCTCGCGGACGGTGTAATATAAATAATGTGTAACCTTGCTTGAGGCACTACATCAATCATCTTCCTCTTGTTGGGGTTGTAAAGGGCCACTGATAACTTACGTCGTATTGAACCCTGTTTTCCGGTCTACGGAGAAGATATGTTGTCCGAAGATGAGCGTTTAAAGAAAAGGGAACATTAGGAGAAAAAACCACGATGTTTATTTTTCCTAAAGCAGTTTTGAGAAGCACCACCTTACAATTATGACTTTCCCAAGACTTTTTTCCAGTTGCCTTTGCGTCTGTGAGTCTGACGCTGCTACCTGCTCGTTTCCTAACGCGCGGAGCCTCCACCGTAATAGTCCGTAATTACGCATTTCGTCCATAACGACAATGTCTGGTTGTCTTCTGAAGTGTGAGGCCAAGTCCACTAACTGACATTTGTCCTGTGGCTCTATCGCTAGCGCACTCGGCTCACACACTCAGGTCCGTGGTTCGATCCCCTATACGGGTGACAACATTAGGACGTGTTTCCTTAAGACACCTGCTGTCCATGTTCACCTAGCAGTAAGTAGGTACCTGGGTGTTAGTCGACTGGTGTGGGTCGCATCCTAGGGACAAAACTGAGCTGATTTGCCCGAAATGCTCTGCATAACAAGGGGCTTTCTATATAGTATGTCACTGATGTCAGATATGGTTGACGTGCGGCCAACAGTAACAGCCTGATTAATCAGGCCCTGATCCACCATGAGGCCTGGTCACAGACCGGGCCGCGGGGGCGTTGACCCCCGGAACCCTCTCCAGGTAAATTCCAGGTATACGTTGTACATGTACATGTACTCACCCATACACTCGTCATTGTTTGCTCAGTCTGTGTGCTCACTCACCCATTCACTCGTCATTCAGTTTTTAATTTTGTATGGATTTAGAACATTTTCTGTGACTTTATTAATATATGAAGTAAAGTGTAATTAGCAATGTTCTCTAAAGTAAGTGGTGGTATACCTGGAAGGGAGGGTATACCTGGAAGGGAGGGTATACTTGGAAGGGAATGTATACCTGGAAGGGAGTATATACCTGGAGGGTAAACCAGCTATTGTATTTGGTGTTTTTTATATTTTAGTACTGAAGAGAGGGAGGCAGACAGAGAGCTTCAGGTCTATACTGTTGTATATTAAATATTTCTAACGTATGTGAAGTAGACAACAAAAATATCATTTTATAGTTGACCTGGCTTGTGCACTCGTGTTTCCTGCACAAGTATCATTGTATAGTTGACCTGGCTTGTGCACTCGTGTTTCCTGCACAAGTATCATTGTATAGTTGACCTGGCTTGTGCACTCGTGTTTCCTGCACAAGTATCATTGTATAGTTGACCTGGCTTGTGCACTCGTGTTTCCTGCACAAGTATCATTGTGCTTAATAACCACAGCGAAACACACAGTCAAAATATCCTCATAGCTGGGAAATAGATGACAAATGGTCAATTAAATATACTTAAGCAAAAGCCTTTTTATTGAATGACATTTGAAACGATCGAAACTTGGGTAAATAAAAGGCAGTGTTAAGCCCAAGAAACATCATCAGGGAATTACTTAGTCTATAGTTTTACTGTGTTATTCACTATGGTCATCCTGCACACCTGGTATCACCTGTGTCTGGCATTATCTTAAACGTATGACTCACAACAGTCGTACGTGTTAAGGAGTGTGCAATACTATTTTATAGATGGTTTTATATCCTCGATTTGTAGGTGCTTCAGTGGTCTAAAAGAAGGATCTCCATTCCTGTGAGAGAGAGAGCAGATCTTCCCAGAAGGATCTTCATCTCTGTGAGCTGCGGACGGGACAGGAGATCCTACTGGTGATCTTAGAGAAGGATCTCCATCCTCCTGAGCAGCGGGTCACTAGGTGGGAGGGCGGGATAGGAATCCCTTCTGTTGTGATCCGTCAGGAGGACAAAGTAGCCAATAACGAAGGAGAAGTAGGTGAGAGGAAAGAGGATTCTTGAGGCTTCATCAATGGCTGTCTCACCCCTCCAGAACTCTACCCAGGAGTCTCGTAGGCGCTGAAGACGAGGTCCGCAGTCCCTGAAAGAACCCATGAATGGTAAACATACAGGCTTAGCAGGATTCTCATTGTGACCACAGAAGTGGGTCTTTATATATGGTTCTCACGCTAATGTGGCTGTGGCGAGCTGTAGCCCAACCTCCTTCAAAGCTGTCGTTATTAACTCTCAAAATTGTTGTACCAGTAATAGTTAATTTTGTAACCTGTACCCGTGAACCACGATGGTGCACTGCCACACGTGTCTTCTGGGTAATTTGTTATTCATGTAGAGATACAATTGGCTTTACAAAAAATAGCATAAATATGTGCTAATTAACAACTAAACGAAAATCTGTGTTATGGATTAATTATGTAACTTATTTCCATTAGAGTGACCTAGTACTGACCTGAGTGATCTGATTGTTGACTTGTTTAACACTAATGGGGTGACCTAGTACTGACCTGAGTGATCTGATTGTTGACTTGTTTAACACTAATGGGGTGACCTAGTACTGACCTGAGTGATCTGATTGTTGACTTGTTTAACACTAATGGGGTGACCTAGTACTGACCTGAGTGATCTTATTGTTGACTTGTTTAACACTAATGGGGTGACCTAGTACTGACTTGAGTGATCTGATTGTTGACTTGTTTAACACTAATGGGGTGACCTAGTACTGACCTGAGTGATCTGATTGTTGACTTGTTTAACACTAATGGGGTGACCTAGTACTGACCTGAGTGATCTGATTGTTGACTTGTTTAACACTAATGGGGTGACCTAGTACTGACCTGAGTGATCTGATTGTTGACTTGTTTAACACTAATGGGGTGACCTAGTACTGACCTGAATCAAATTGTTGACTTGTTTAACACTAATGGGGTGACCTAGTACTGACCTGAATCAAATTGTTGACTTGTTTAACACTAATGGGGTGACCTAGTACTGACCTGAGTGATCTGATTGACATGAGTGACCTGAGTGGCACCATTAGTGGTGGATGTGGGCGTAATAAGGCCACGGACACCAGTGAGAGAGCGGCGGTAGTGTACGTGATAGACGATTGAGAACTCCAGGAGGGCGGCAAACACGTACACCATGCACGTGATCATCCAGATGTCCAGGGACTTGATGTACGACACTGTAAGTACACACGACACCAACAGTCTGATGGATCACAATATCAAGGACCAATATACAGGCAAAGCAAGCTTTAATTTATATAACCTGAAGTGCTGCAACAAATGTTGGTTGTAAATACTCCATCCCACTCCATAAACACTCCATCCCACTCCATAAACACTCTCCCCACTCCATAAACTCTCCCCACTCCATAAACACTTTCTCCCCACTCTTTAAACACTCTCTCCCCACTCCTTAAACACTCTCTCCCCACTCCATAAACACTCTCTCCCCACTCCATAAACACTCTCCCCACTCCATAAACACTCTCCCCACTCCATAAACACTCCCCCCACTCCATAAACATTCTCTCCTCACTTCATAAACACTCTCCCATTTCCATAAACACTCCATCCCACACCATAAACATTCCATTCCTCTCCATAAACACTCTCCCATTTCCATAAACACTCCATCCCACACCATAAACATTCCATTCCTCTCCATAAACACTCTCATCACTCCATAAACACTCCATCTCACTCAATAAACACTCCATCCCACTCCATAAACACTCCATCCCACTCCATAAACACTCCATCCTCCATAAACACTCCATCCCACTCCATAAATTCTCCATAAACACTCCATCCCACTCCATAAACACTCCATCCCACTCCATAAACACTCTCCCCACTCCATAAACAGTCTCCCCACTCCATAAACACTCTCTCCCCACTCCATAAACACTCTCTCCCCACTCCATAAACACTCTCTCCCCACTCTATAAACACTCTCTCTCCCCACTCCATAAACACTCTCTCTCCCCTCCATAAACACTCCATCCCAATCCATAAACCTCCATCCACTCCATAAACACTCTCTCCCACTCCATAAACACTCTCTTCCCCACTCCATAAACACTCTCTACCCATTCCATAAACACTCTCTATCCCCACTCCATAAACACTCTCTCCCCACTCCATAAACACTCTCTCCCCACTCCATAAACACTCTCTCCCCACTCCATAAACACTCTCTCCCCACTCCATAAATACTCTCTCCCCATTCCATAAACATTCTCTCCCCACTCCACAAATACTCTCTCCCACATCATAAACACTATCTCCCCACTCTATAAACACTCTCTCCCCACTCTATAAACACTCTCTCCCACTCAAAACACTCTCCCAACTCCATAAATACTCTCTCCCCACTCCATAAACACTTTCTCCCCACTCCATAAACACTTTCTCCCCACTCCATAAACACTCTTCCCACTCCATAAACTCTCTTCCCACTCCATAAACACCCTCTCTCCCCACTCCTTAAACCCTCTCTCCCCACTCCATAAACACTCTCTCTCCCCACTCCATAAACACTCTCTCCCCACTCCATAAATACTCTCTCCCCATTGCATAAACACTCTCTCCCCACTCCACAAACACTCTCTCCCCACTTCATAAACACTCTCTCTCCACTCTATAAACACTCTCTCCCCACTCTAAACACTCTCCCCACTCTATAAATACTCTCTCCCCACTCCATACACACTCTCTCCCCACTCCATAAACACTCTTCCCACTCCATAAACTCTCTCCCCCACTCCATAAACACTCTCCACACTCCATAAACACTCTCTCTCCACTTCATAAACACTCTCTCCCCACTCCTTAAACACTCTCTCCCCACTCCATAAACATTCTCTCTCCCCACTCCATAAACACTCTTTCCCCATTCCATAAACACTCTATCCCCACTCCATAAACACTCTCTCCCCGCTCCATAAACACTCTCTCCCCACTCCATAAACACCCTCTCCCCACTCCTTAAACAATCACTCCCCACTCCATAAACACTCTCTCTCCCCACTCCATAAACACTCTCTCCCCATTCCATAAATACTCTCTCCCCATTGCATAAACACTCTCTCCCCACTCCACAAACACTCTCTCCCCACTTCATAAACACTCTCTCCCCACTCTATAAACACTCTCTCCCCACTCTAAACACTCTCCCCACTCTATAAATACTCCATCTCCCCACTCCATAACACTCTCTCCCCATCTAAACACTCTTCCCCTCCATAAACTCTCTCCACACCTCTCCATCCAAACACTCTCTCCACTTCATAAACACTCTCTCCCACTCCTTAAACACTCTCTCCCCACTCCATAAACATTCTCTCTCCCCACTCCATAAACACTCTTTCCCCATTCCATAAACACTCTATCCCCACTCCATAAACACTTTCTCCCAACTCCATAAACACTCTCTCCCCATTCCATAAACACTCTCTATCCCAACACCATAAACACTTTCTCCCCACTCCATAAACACTCTCCCACTCTATAAACACTCTCCCCACTCCATAAACACTCTCTCCCCACTCCATAAATACTTTCTCCCCATTCCATAAACATTCTCTCCCCACTCCACAAATACTCTCTCCCCACTTCATAAACACTCTCTCCCCACTCTATAAACACTCTCTCCCCACTCTATAAACACTCTCTCCCCACTCTAAACACTCTCCCCACTCCATAAATACTCTCTCCCCACTCCATAAACACCTTCTCCCAACTCCATAAACACTCTTCCCACTCCATAAACCCTCTTCCCACTCCATAAACACCCTCTCTCCCCACTCCATAAACACTCTCTCTCCCCACTCCATAAATACTCTCTCCCCACTTCATAAATACTCTCTCCCCATTCCACAAACACTCTCTCCCCACTCCACAAACAGTCTCTCCCCACTTCATAAACACTCTCTCCCCACTCTATAAACACTCTCTCCTCACTCTAAACACTCTCCCCACTCTATAAATACTCTCTCTTCACTCCATGCACACTCTCTCCCCACTCCATAAACACTCTCCCCACTCCATAAACTCTCTCCCCACTCCATAAACACTCTCTCCTCACTCTAAATACTCTCTCCCCACTACATAAATACTCTCTCCCCACTTCATAAACACTCTCTCCCAACTCTATAAACACTTTCTCCCCACTCTAAATACTCTCTCCCCACTATATAAACACTCTCTCCCCACTCCATAAACACTCTCTCCCACTCCATAAACACTCTCTCCCCACTTCATAAACACTCTCCCCACTCCTTAAACACTCTCTCCCCACTCCATAAACATTCTCTCTCCCCACTCCATAAATACTCTCTCCCATTCCATAAACACTCTATCCCCCTCCATAAACACTCTCTCCCCACTCCATAAACACTCTCTCCCTACTCCATAAACACTCTCTCTACTCCATAAACACTCTCTCCCCACTCCAAAACCTCTCTCCCACTCCATAAACCTCTCTCCCACTCCATAAACACTCTCTCCCCACTCCATAAACACTCTCTCCCTACTCCATAAACACTCTCTCCCTACTCCATAAACACTCTCTCCCCACTCCATAAACACTCTCCCTACTCCATAAACACTCTCTCACTCCTTAAAACCTCTCCCACTCATAAACACTCTCTCTCCACTCTATAAACTTACTCCCTCCCCTGCCTTCAGAAATTCTCTCCAAGACTGTCCCCCTCCCTTCAAGAATCCCCTCTCTCCAAGAGCTCCCCCTCCTCAAAATTCCCTCCATCAAAGACTCTCCCTCCCTCCAAGACTCCCCTCCCTACAAGAATCCCTCCCTCAAAGACTCCCTTGCCTCCAGAATCTCCTCCCTCAAAGACCCCCCCTCCCTCCAAGACTCTCCTCCCTCCAAGAATCCCTCCCTCAAAGACTCCCCCTCCCTCAAAGACTCCCCCTCCCTCCAAGACTCCCCCCCTCCAAGACTCCCCTCCCCCCAAAGACTCCCCTTCCCCCCAAAGACTCCCTTCCCTCCGAGACTCCCCCTCCCTTCAAGACTCCCCCTCCCTCCAAGACTCCCTCCCTCCGAGACTCCCCCTCCCTTCAAGACTCCCCCCCTCCAAGACTCCCCTCCCCCCGAGACTCCCCTTCCTTCAAGACTCCCCCTCCCTCCCAGACCCCCCTCCCTCCAGACTCCCCCTCCCTTCAAGACTGCCCCTCCCTCCAGACTCCCTCCCTCCGAGACTCCCCTCCCTTCAAGACTCCCCCTTTCTCCAAGACTCCCCTCCCTCCGAGACTCCCCTCCCTTCAAGACTCCCCTCCCTCCAAGACTCCCCTACCTCCAAGACTCCCTTCCCTCCAAGACTCCCTTCCCTCCAAGACTCCCTTCCCTCCAAGACTCCCTTCCCTCCTAGACTCCCCCTCCCTCCAAGATCCCCCAGTTCTGGCTGGTACGTACCTGGAGGCAGATTCTTGGTAGACTGAGAGTACTGGGTGGCCATGACTCCCTTCCCTCCAAGACTCCCCCTCCCTCCAAGAACCCCCAGTTCTGGCTGGTACGTACCTGGAGGCAGATTCTTGGTAGACTGAGAGTACTGGGTGGCCATGACTCCCTTCCCTCCAAGACTTACCCTCCCTCCAAGAACCCCCAGTTCTGGCTGGTACGTACCTGGAGGCAGATTCTTGGTAGACTGAGAGTACTGGGTGGCCATAGTCAGTATAGAAGTCACTCCTAATGTTACTCGCGCTGCAGAAAAGAAACAAATGCTAATCTCACGACAACATGGGAAAGCGCTTGACCCGTATGGGGTTACAGAGCCCCTTGGAAATGGGAGGCAATCAAGTCTGGTCCAAGGAAAAGGAGGACAGCCAACACCAGCCTTGTTTTCAGAGTGTAAATTTTAAAAGCCTTCATGATGGCTTTCACTGAACCCAGATGAGTGAGTAGGTAACAGCTCTTAGCTGTAAATAAAGCTAGGAATCTAACCTGACCTTGTAAAACGCTGTGTAAAAGTGACAGAGACACAGCTTAGGTACTGTCAGTAAGTATCAGTTAGGTACCAGACAGCAACTGTTGGTGTTCCTCTATAAGATCAGTATGTACTTCTATATTATTCTACAATATATGAGTATCAATTATAAACAAGAGAGCAGGTGTTGGTCTACCTGTTGCAGTACCTGGTGTGGAGTCAGGGGCTATCCAGAAGGACATCCACGAGAGGATGACTATCAGCACCGTAGGTACGTAGGTGTGAAGGATGTGAAAGTCAGGATGTCTCACCAGCACAAACACTGCCTTCACGCACGGGATGTCACCTGTGGTGCGAGAGGCAGGTGTGGAGATGTTATCAGTGGTGTGAGGATGTTACCAATGGTGTGAAGCAGGTGTGAGGATGTTACCTGTGGTGCGAGAGGCAGGTGTGAGGATGTTACCAGTGGTGTGAGGCAGGTGTGAGGATGTTACCTGTGGTGCGAGAGGCAGGTGTGAGGATGTTACCAGTGGTGTGAGGCAGGTGTGAGGATGTTACCAGTGGTGTGAGGCAGGTGTGAGGATGTTACCAGTGGTGTGAGGCAGGTGTGAGAATGTTACCAGTGGTGCGAGAGGCAGGTGTGAGGATGTTACCAGTGATGCGAGAGGCAGGTGTGGATGTTACATGTGGTGCAGAGGCAGGTGTGAGGATGTTACCAGTGGTGTGATGCAGGTGTGAGGATGTTACCAGTGGTGTGAGGCAGGTGTGGGGATGTTACCAGTGGTGTGAAGAAGGTGTGAGGATGTTATGTGGTGTGAGGCAGGTGTGAGATGTTACCTGTTGTTTGAGGCAGGTGTGAGGATGTTACCTGTGGTGTGAGTGGTAGGTGTGAGGATGTTACCTGTGGTGTGAGGCAGGTGTGAGGATGTTACCTGTGGTGTGAGGCAGGTGTGAGAATGTTACCAGTGGTGCGAGAGGCAGGTGTGAGATGTTACATGTGGTGCGAGGAGGCAGGTGTGGGGATATTACCTGTGTGTGGGGCAGTGTGAGGATGTTACCAGTGATGCAGAGGCAGGTGTGAGGATGTTACATGGTGCGAGAGGCAGGTGTGAGGATGTTACCAGTGGTGTGATGCAGGTGTGAGATGTTACCAGTGGTGTGAGGCAGGGTTGAGATGTTACCAGTGGTGTGAAGCAGGTGTGAGGATGTTACATGGTGTGAGGCAGGTGTGAGGATATTACTATTTAATTTTGGTGGAGGCAGGTGTGAGGATGTTACCTGTGGTGTGAGGTGTAGTTGTGAGGATGTTACCTGTGGTGTGAGGCAGGTGTGAAGATGTTACCTGTGGTGTGAGAGCAGGTGTGAGGATGTTACCAGTGGTGTGAGGCAGGTGTGAGGATGTTACCTGTGGTGTGAGGATGTTACCTGTGGTGTGAGTGACAGGTGTGAGGATGTTACCTGTGGTGTGAGGCAGGTGTGAGGATGTTATCAGTGGTGTGAGGTTAGTTTGAGGATGTTCCTGTGGTGTGAGTGACAGGTGTGAGGATTTACCTGTGGTTGAGGCAGGTGTGAGATGTTACCTGTGGTGCGAGAGGCAGGTGTGAGGATGTTACCAGTGGTGTGAGGGATGTACCTATGGTGCGGAGGCAGGTGTGAGATGTTACCAGTGGTGTGTGGCAGGTGTGAGGATGCTACCAGTGGTGTGAGGCAGGTGTGAGTATGTTACCTGTGGTGCAGAAGCAGGTGTGAGGATGTTACCTGTGGTGTGAGGCAGGTTTGAGTATGTTACCAGTGGTGTGAGGCAGGTGTGAGGATGTTACCTGGTGCGAGCAGGTGTGAGGATGTTACCTGTGGTGTGAGGCAGGTGTGAGGATGTTATCTGTGGTTTGAGGCAGGTGTGAGGATGTTCCTGTGGTGTGAGTGGTAGGTGTGAGATGTCACCTGTGGTGCGAGAGGCAGGTGTGAGGATGTTACCAGTGGTGTGAGGCAGGTGTGAGGATGCTACCAGTGGTGTGAGGGCAGGTGTGAGTATGTTACCTGTGGTGCAGAAGCAGGTGTGAGGATGTTACCTGTGGTGTGAGGCAGGTGTGAGGATGCTACCAGTGGTGTGAGGCAGGTGTGAGGATGTTACCATTGGTGTGAGGCAGGTGTGAGGATGTTACCAGTGGTGTGAGGATGTTATCAGTGGTGTGAGGATGTTACCTATGGTGCGAAGGCAGGTGTGAATGTTACCAGTGGTGTGGGGCAGGTGTGAGGATGTTACCAGTGGTGTGAGGCAGGTGTGAGGATGTCACCTGTGGTGCGAGAGGCAGGTGTGAGGATGTTACCAGTGGTGTGAGGCAGGTGTGAGGATGTTACCTGTGGTGTGAGGCAGGTGTGAGGATGTTACCTGTGGTGTGAGACAGGTGTGAAGATGTTACCAGTGGTGTGTGGCAGGTGTGAGGATGTTAACAGTGTTGTGTAAACAGGTTTGGGCCGGGTTTGTGGGGCAGGTTGTGGGGGGCCCGGGTTTTGAGGGCCCGGGGGGTTTTGGTAAAGCAGTGTTTGGGGGCAGTGGGGTGACAGTGTTGTGGGGGGGTGGGGAACCTGTTGGGTGAACCATTTTGGGGGTGAAAGGGTTTTGGGTGAACAGTTTTGTGGTAGCAGTGGGTGAGCATTTTGTGGTGAAGCAGTGTTTGGTAAACAGTTTTGGGGTGAACAGGGGGTGAGCGGGTTTTGTGGTAACTTTTGTAAGTAACATTTTTGTGGTAACATTTTGGCAGGGCCAGTTTTGGGGTGAACCAGTTTGGGTAAAATGTTTGGTAACAGTTTTGGAGTGACGTGGTGGTAAAACAGTTTTGGGTGAACAGTTTTGTGGTGAACAGTGGGGTACAGTGTTTTGACAGTTTTGGTGAGCAGTGTTGTGGAAAAACAGTTTTGGGTGAGCAGTGTTGGGTGAAGCAGTTTTGGGGACAGGGGGGGTGAAGCATTTTGGGTAAACGTTTTGGGGGGTAAACCATTTTGGAAAGAAGAGTTTGTGTGACATTTGTTTGGACAGTTTTGTGGTGAACAGTTTTTTTTGGGGTTAAAACAGTGGTGTAACAGTGTTGTGGTGAACAGTTTTGTGGTGAACAGTTTTGTTGAAACAGTTTTGTGGTAAACATTTTGGGAAAAACAGTTTTGTGGGAACAGTTTTGGGTAAGCAGGTGGTGGTGAACAGTGGTGGGAACAGTGTTGTGGTGAAGCGTGTTGTGGGGGAAACAGTGGGGGTGAAGAGTTTTGGGGGAAAACAGTTTTGGGGTTAAGCAGTTTTGTGGTGAAATTTTGTGTTAACAGTTTTGTGGTAAACAGTTTTGGGTGAACCAGTTTTGGAGGGGAACAGTGGTGGTGAACCAGTTTTGGGGGTTGAACCAGTTTGGGGCGGGAGGGGGTGGTGAACCAGTTTTGGAGTGGCAGTTTTGGGGGGTAAAAGCAGTTTTGGGTTGGGGGGGAAGGGGCAGTTTTGGGGGGTAAACCAGTTTTGGGGTGGGAAGCAGTTTTGGGTAAACCGTTTTGGGGTTTGAAGCAGTTTTGGGGGTAAAGGCAGTTTTGGGGGGAAGCAGTTTTGGGGGTAAAGGCAGTTTTGGAGTGCAAGTGGGGGGTAAAGGCAGTTTTGGGGTTGAAAAACAGTGGGGGGAAGCAGTTTTGGGAGTGAAGCAGTTTTGGTGGTAAAAGGCAGGGGGGGGTTGCATTAAAAGGGTAGGGGGTAACCGTGTTGGGGGGGGGGGTTGGGGGGGGAACCAGTTTTGTGGGGAAACCAGGGAAGGTAACCCAGTTTTGGGGGGTAAAATGGGGTGAAGCAGTTTTGGTGGTAAAGGCAGTTTTGGGTTGAGCGGGTTTTGGGGGTAAAGGCAGTTTTGGGGTGAGCAGTTTTTTGGGGGTAAAGGCAGTTTTGGGGTGGGCAGTTTTGGGGGTGAAGCAGTTTTGGGGTGAGCAGTTTTGGGGGGTAAAGGCAGTTTTGGGGTGGGAAAGTTTTGGGGGGTGAAGCAGTTTTGGGGTTTGGGCGCAGTGGTGGTAAACCAGGGGGGGGAAGGTTTTATTTTGTGGTAAACCAGTTTTGGGGAACCAGGTTGTGGTAAAGCAGTTTTGGAGGGGGAAGCAGTTTTGGGGGGTGAACCAGTGTGGGATTGAACGGGTTTTGGGGGGTGAAAAGTGGGGTGAAGCAGTGTTGGTAAACAGGGGGGGGTGGGAAGCATTTTTGGGGGTAAAAGGTGGGGGATTTGAACCCAGTGGTGGTAAAGGCAGGGTTGGGAGTGAACCAGTTTTGGGGGTAAACAGTTTTGGGGTGCGCAGTTTTGGTGGGGCAGTGGGGTGAAGCAGTTTTGGGGGGTAAAGGCGGGAGGAGGGGGCCAGTTTTGGGGGGTAAAGGCATTTTTGGGATTTGAACCAGTTTTGGGGGGTAAACCAGTTTTGGGTTTGAAGCAGTTTTGTGGGTAAAGGAAGTGTTTGGTAAAGTGTTGTGAAAAGGCAGTTTTGGAGTGGACAGTTTTGTGGTGAATTGGGGGTGTTGTGGGGGAACCAGAAAAGGGGTAAAAACAGAGTGTGGGGGAAGCAGGGGTTTTGGGGGGTTTGGAAGAGTTTTGGTGAAAGCCTTTTTTGGGGTTTGGAAAAGGTTTTGGGTGGGGAAGCCAATTGTTTTAAGGGTTTGTTGGGTTTAACCAGGTTGTTGGGTTGAAGCATGGTTAAACCGGGGGTTGTGGGAACCCCAAAAGGGTGTTGTGGTGAAGCTGTTTTAACCCCAAGTGTTTTAAACCCTGTTTGGGGGAACCAGTTTTGGGGGTGAAGCAGTTTTGGGAACCCAGGTTGGGGGGTAAAGGCAGTTTTGGTTTGAAGCAGTTTTGGGGGGTAAACCAGTGGGAAAATTTGCCAGTGTGGGGGGTAAACCAGTTTTGGGGAACCATTTTGGTTGTGGGGGGAACCAGTGGGGGAAAGTAAAAGTGTTTGTGGGAGCAGTTTTGGTGGGGGGGCGGGTTTTGGGTTTTTAAGTTTTGGGGGGTAAACCAGTTTTGGGTTGAAGCAGGGGTTGGGGGGAAACCATTTTTGGTAGGGAAGCAGTTTTGGGGGGAAACCAGTTTTGGAAGTAAGCAGTGTGGGGGGTGAACAGTTTTGGGTAAGCAGTGTGGGGGGGTAAAGGCAGTGGGTGGTAAGCGGGTTTTGGGGGGGAACCCAATTTTGGGGTAAAGCAGGGGGGGTGGGGGGAAAGCAGGGGACGTGAAGAGTGTGGGGGGTTAAAGCAGTGTGGTGGGAAGCAGTGTGGTTGAAACATTTGGTGGGGGGAAGGGGGAAGAATTGGGGGGTGAAAAAATGGGGCGAAGCAGTGGGGGGGTGAAGCAGTGTGGGGTAAAGCAGTTTTGGGGGTAAACCCAAGGTGGGGTAAAGGTTTGGGGAAGCGGGTTTTAAGTAAAGGGGCATTGTGGGGGTAAAGGCAGTGTGGTTATTTAAGCAGTGGGGGGGGAACCCAGGTGGGGTTTTGAAAAATGTGGGGGGTGAACCCAGTGGAGGGGGAAAAACATTTGGGGTGGTAAAGGGAAGGGGGGGGTTGTGAACAGTGTGGTTGGTAACAGTGGGGGGGGGTAAAGGCAGTGGGAAAGGGGGAAGATGGGGGGGGGTAAAGGCAGGGGGGGGGTGAAGAGTGTGGGGTTGAACAGTGTGGGGGGTGAAGAGTGTAAGTATAAGCAGTGTGGGGGGTGAGAAGTGTGGGGTAAGTTTGGTGGGGGTGAAGTGTGAGGAGCGCAGTGGGGTTTTGGGTGGGGGAAGTTTTTGGAACCCCAGGTGTGGGGGTGAAACGGGGGTTGGGGGGAAGCAGTTTTGGTTTGTGAACCCAGGGTGGGAGGGGAAACAGTGGGGGGGGGGAATCAGGGTTAGGGGGGGAAGCAGTGGGGGTGGTTTAATTTGGGTGGGAAAGTGGAACCCGGAAAAAGGTGGTGAACCCTTGGGGGAAAGTACCCAACAGTGGGGGGGAAACAGTTTTGGGTGTAACAGTTTTGGGGGGTGGGCAGTGGGGGGGAAGCAGTTTTGGTGGTGGGGCATTTTTGGGTAAGTTTTTGTGGGGGGTAACGGGGAATTTTTTGGTGGTGAAGAGTTTTGGGTTGAGCAGGGGGGAAGCAGTTTTGGGGGTAGCAGGGGGTGGTAAAGGCAGGGGGTTGGGGTGTTGGTGGGGGGCGGGGTTTTGTGGTGAAGCAGTTTTGGGGGTAAACCAGGGGGTTTGAAGCAGTTTTGGTGGTAAACCAGTGGGGAAAAAGTTTTGGGAAAGCAGTTTTGGGGGGTGAACCAGTTTTGGGTTTGAAGCAGGGGTTTGGTGAAGCAGGGGTTGGGTAAAGCAGTTTTGGGGTAAACCAGTGGGGGGTAAAAGGCAGTTTTTGGGAGTTGAACCGTTTTGGTGGGTGAACAGTTTTGGGTTTGAACCAGTTTTGGTGGGGGGAACCAGTGTTGGGGGGTGAACGGGTTTTGGGGAAGCATTTTGGGTGGGGGGTGAGGGTGGGATTCCGGGTTTGTGGTGGTGAGTGGGTTGGGGGTGAAGCAGTTTTGGTGGGGGGGGCAGTGGGAGTTGGCGCAGTTTTGGGGGGTAAAGGCATTTTTGTGGGGGAACCAGTTTTGGGGGTTTGAACCATTTTTTTAAAACAAAGGCCCCCCGGTGGTAAAACGGGGGTTTTTGTGGGGGGAAGCAGTTTTGGGTGAAACAGTTTGGGGTAGCAGGGGTTGGGGGGTAAACCAGGGGGTGTCATTTTTGGGGGGTGAAGCAGTGGTTGTTACAGTTTTGAGGACCCCGGGGTTTTGGGTGGGTAGCATTTTGGGGGGGGAAGCAGTTTTGGGTGGGGGCGTGGAGTGAAACAGGGGTTGGGGGGGGAAGCATGTTGGGGGGGAACCAGTGGGAGAGGGTTTGGGGGAAAGGGGGTTTTGCCAGTTTTGGGTAAACAGGGGGGGGAAGTTGAAGCAGTTTTGGGGGGTGTCCAGTGTGGAAATTAGTTTTGTGGTAAAACAGTTTTGGGGTTTGAACAGTTTTGGGGGGTAAATAATTTTTGGGGTTTTGAAGCATTGGGGGAAACCAGTTTTGGAGTGAACCAGTTTTGGGGGGTAAAGGCGGGTTTTGGGAGTTGCCAGTTTTGGTGGTGAATCAGTGGGGTGGCAGTTTTGGGGAAAAAGGGGGTAAGCAGTTTGGGGTGGGCAGTTTTGGGGTGAAGCAGTTTTGGGGGTGAGCTTATTGGAGTGCCCCCAGTTTTGGTGGGGGGAACCAGTTTTGGGGGTGCTTAGTTTTGGGGGGTGAAGAAAGGGTTGGGTGAAGCGGTGTTGGGGTGAAGCAGTTTGGGGGGTGGGGAAAGTTTGGAGGTGAACAGTTTTGTTGGGGGCCAAGTGGGGGAAAAACCCGTTTGTGGGGCGAAGCGGGTTTTGGGGTATGGCAGTTTTGGTGGGCCGGGGTTTTGGGGTGAAGCAGTTTTGGGGGTGGACCAGGGGGGTTTGGAAAAGGGGGTTGTGGAACAGGGGAAACAGTGGTGGTAAAGGCATTTTGTGGGAATTTTATTTTTGGGTGAGGGGGTGGGGTGGGGGAACCAGGGGGTAAAGGCAGTGGGGTTTGAAAAATTTTTGGGGGGTAAACCGGGTTTTGGGGTAAGGCATTTTTGGTGGTAAACCAGTTTTGGGGTAAGGGGTTTTGGGGTGGGGGAACCATTTTGGGTGAAGCAGTTTTGTGGAAGGCAGTTTTGGGGTTTGAAGCAGTTTTGTGGTAAAGCAGGGGGGGGAAGGGGGACAGTTTTGGTAGGGGGGCCAGGGGGGTTGAACCAGTTTTGGGGTGAAAAATTTTGGGTGACAGTTTTGGTGGTGAACCCAGGGGGTTTGGGGGTTTTAGAAAAATTTGGCGCTTAGCAGAAAGGGGGTTGGTGAAAAGGGTTTTGGGTGGGGAATTAACGTTTTGGGGTTTTTGAAGAGTTTTGTGGTGAGAGGTTAAACGGGTGGCTTGGTGTTTGTGGTAAAAAGGCCAGTGTTGTGGGGGAACCGTGTTTAAAATTAAGCGTTTTGTGGGAACCAGCTTTTTGGGGTGAAGCAGTTTTGGCGGTGAACCAGTGTTGGGGGGGGTGTAACCGGGTTAATTTGGGGGGTGAAGCAGTTTTGGAAACCAGTTTTGGGGGGTGAGGGGCCAGTGTTGTGGTGGGGGGCAGTGGTGGAAACCAGTGTTGGGGAAACCAGTTTTGGGGGGTAAAGGCAGTTTTGGGTTTGAAGTTGGGGGGTTGGGGTGTAAAGTTTTTGTGGTGGGGGGCAGTTTTGGGTGAACAGTTTTGGTGGTGAAGCAGTTTTGGGGTAGCAGGTTGGGTGAAGCAGTTTTGGCGTCTGGGGTTTTGGGGGGTAAAGGCAGTGTTTGTGGTGTGGGGGGGTTGGGGGGTGGCCCCAGGTTGGGGGGTGGGCAGTTTTGGGGGGAACCCCCCAGGGGTTGGGTGAACAGGGGGGTTGAGGTGGGACAGTGGTTTTTGGGGGGGGGGTGTTGTGGAGTATTTTGGGTGGGGTTGGAACCCTTTGGGGGGGGTTTGGGGGAAGCAGGGGGGGTTGGGGAAACCAGTCTTGGGGGGGTAAAGGCGGGGTTTTGGGGTGAAACAGTTTTGGCTTTTGGGGGCAGTGGGGGAAAACATTTGGGTGGGGGGTAAGCAGTGGGGGAAGGGTTTGGGCTAAAAGTGTTGTGGGTTTGCCCAAGCAGTTTTGGGGGGAAACAGTTTTGGTGGGGGGGCAGTTTTGGTTGGTAAACCCAGGGGAGTGAAGCAGTTTTGGGTGAACCAGTTTTTGGTGAAGCATTTTGGGGAAACAGTTTTGGGGGGTGAAGCAGGGGGGGGTTGGTGGCGCAGTGTTGTGGGGGCAGTTTGGGGGAAGCAGTGTTTGGTGGGGGGTTTTGGTGGTGAAGCAGGGTGGGGGGTA